>CAIGRR010469430.1:0-10829 GCA_903798365.1 Fraxinus sp. 1973-6204 | reverse complement strand
AATAGTATTTTTTGGAGAATGTGTGGCTGAAAAGTAAAGTAATTTTATTGGTTTGTGTGTAGAATATTTTATTGAGTGAATATGTGGTGGAGATTGTTTATTGTAGCAAACAATGTTTGAGAAAATGGATGGCAAACGGGCTAAGTATGTGAGAATTGAAGTGCTGCATTATACAAAATTTTACTTTCTTCTTTTGTAAGATATTTGCTCGGCCATTTATTGGAGCAATGGATGGGCACATTGATGCAGTCTCGTGTATGGCAAAAAACCCAAGTCACTTGAAGGGAATATTTTCTGGTTCTATGGATGGAGGTATAACTTTCTTTTTTACTTATTTTTTGATTTAACTATCCTTTTTAGCTCAAATTGGATTAATTAAATTGCTATGGCAGTTTGGAAGTTGTTGTTGATGTTGCCTTAAGCTGAAAATTATTAATTTTGTTTAATGGATGCAAATATATTTGGTGTTACACAAACCATTTGGTGGCAATTGAAAGTATGTTAAACTTGAAAAGTTGTTCTTTTTTGCAGATATTCGGCTTTGGGATTTGGCTAGAAGGTATTGATTTGCTACAGCTTGGAAGTTACATATGATGGGGTTTGATTATCTAAATATGAAAATGCATTTGACTTGTTTTATGAATTAGCTAAAAGTTTCAGTTGAAGTATTACCCACAGAAGTAGAGAACAATAACTTATTTTAAAATACCTGATAATGATATCTGTTCCTTAAAAGTAAAACATGATTGTGTAAATTCTGTAGAAATTTGAAGAGGAAAAAAATAAATTGCTAGTCGCAGGTACCCCAGTTTTTAATATTGGCGTTGGTTCTGAAATATTATACTACTAAATAGGCAGACAGTTTGTCAGTTTCCTGGTCACCAAGGCGCTGTACGGGGTCTGACAGTATCTACAGATGGTCGTGTTCTTGTATCATGTGGGACTGATTCCACGTAAGACCAAACTTCTCTTCCTGCTTTTGAGGTGATCTGTATGTAAAGTCATTGTTGGAATAATAAGAATGAATTCTGAAGATATCATCACTCAATCTTGGTTTTTCAGTATCCGGCTCTGGAATGTTCCTGCTTCTTCTATTAAGGAGTCTAATGACTCATCTGACAGTTCAGCAAAGGTTAGTGATTTTTGCTTTCATTTTAATAACTTTTCCATGCATGGAGACCATTTATGTCCAATTTGTCTGAACAACCTTCATTTTTGGGTTTCCACAGCCAGTAGCAGTCTATGTTTGGAAGAATGCGTTCTGGTAAAGTTTCCTTTTGCAGTTGCCTGAACATGTAAACTGAATATTGTATCATATTGTTGTTGACAATATAATTTTAGTTATATTATCTGGAACTCCTTGGTTGTAATTGCTTTACATTGTTATTCTTTCAGGGCTGTTGATCACCAATGGGATGGAGATCTCTTTGCTACAGCTGGAGCTCAAGTAGATATATGGGACCACAACAGGTTTTATATGATTTATTTGGACTTTGTTGTTTCAACTTAAAGATGCTTCAGCTTCTAACATTTCATGTGTCTCTCTTCAAACAGGTCTCAGCCTGTCAACAGTTTTGAATGGGGGAAAGATACTGCTATATCTGTTCGCTTTAATCCTGGAGAGCCTAATATATTGGCTACATCAGCTAGGTCTGCACTATATATATGTTAAACTTAGGTTAATTATTTTTGTTGACATGTTCAGAAGACTGGTCATGCAATTGTTTGATTGAAAGTAAAGATCTTCCTTATGATTTTTATGTTGCTACTGCACCATTGAGGTTTTTCATATGCCCATTAATGTTGTATCTGTTGTTTGTTGACTAAATGATACAAAAAGCTAGAAGCATGTTAGATTTTGCAATTTCACTAATTTGCTTCACTGTAAATGGTCATATTTTGGCTTTGATGAATTTGGTTTGTATATTTATTTTGTTTTGGTAAGATGTGAACCCTCAACATCTCAATAACATTAAATGAAGTTGTGTGGATTTGGAGGTGTAATGAGATGGATAGTTGCATTAGGAACCTAGTAAAGAATTAAGTAGTCTAAGGAAGAAGTTTCATTTAATAAAGAAACGTGGTGGTGGAACAAGAAGGTTCAAATGGTTAAGATAAGAAAAAAAATGAATTCTTTAAGAACATAGCAAAATATGAAAAGATGGAGGCATTTGAGCATTATAAGCTAGCCAAAAGAAGCCCAGATGGTTTTGTGAGTGATCGGCATAGACGAGAAGATGTATAGTCATATTGGAACCAAGGATGTTGAGGAAGTTGTTGTCTTGGTGCAAGGAAAAAGAGCAGGGATCTGAGAACTAAGTTGAGCATATTAAGCATGAGAATCAAATTATTTTGTTTCATAACAGCAAGTGTGAAGATGAATAATTTGACAATTTTTTGGAGAAAGACATTAGGGAATTTGGGGATCACAGAAACTCTATTGAGATAGAAATATTAATGATACCAGATATGTATGTGTTTCAGAAGCGAGGGAGCCTAACAAGATAAATGTAAGAAAAAAGATAATTAAACAAGATAGAATCACTATTGGAATAAATTCTATTAAGATAGAAATATTAATGATACCAGATATGTATGTGTTTCAGAAGCGGGAGACTAACAAAATAAATACAGGAAAAAAGATAATCAAACAAGATAGAATCACTATTTCAATATGAAAGTGTTAGACAAGATGTTTATTATCTGGTTGACAAATTACTGAATGAGATTTTTGTGTAAAAAGATGCCTGGTGGTTCATGATTCATGTGTAAGGGTGATTAGGTGTAGTTCGGATTATCAGAGAAACAATTTGACTCTGTGTTTAATGAAATATTATAGACAATGAAGCAACTAGAACATATTTTTTTATTGATTAGGAAAAAAAAATTGACAGGATTTCAAAGGAATTCCTATATTGAATTTACGAGAAAATGAAATTTCTTCTTGTTACATTCATATGATCAAGTATATGAGAGACAAGTGAGTACTAGATCTAGTAGTACTACTATTAAATTTGATATTACAATTGGCTTGCATCAACATTATGCTCCAAGTCTAATCTATTTTTATTTTTTTCAAAAGTATACTTGAATTAATGTATTATTGTTTGCTTTAGGTACTCATCCTTTTCCTTTATTTAAGATGAACTTACTAGGTATATACAAGATCAGGTTCTATGGCAAATGCCATTTGCTGATGATATAGATTTAGTTGAAGCAGTTGAGAAATCAACCATATCATATGTTATAAAGGAGTAATTAAATCAAATAAAGTTTTGAGTAAAATAATTACGAGATTCTGGGAATGTCTTAGAAATCATGGTGGGAATGAAAATGATCATGGGGTCAAGATATAGGATATTGTTCTGCCATAAAACAATTGTTAGGTACCTAGATGATGGATCCTGCTGACCTGTTTTATCAATGTATTGTGTTGTTTAGGTCTGTGCAGTATTTTTATTTTCTATTGCTGCAACTCCTTTTCTCACTCTTTATTTCTTGCAGTGACCGGAGCATAACAATATATGATTTACGATTGTCATCTCCGGCGAGAAAGATTATCATGAGGGTGAGTGTAATGAATTTCTATTTGATTAGTATTTGAAGAAGCCTTGTATGTCGGGTGCAATGTTTATATTCTACAACATTTCTTAGGCATATTTTGGTTAAAACTACCATTATTATTTTCCGTGCCAATTTGAGTATATTCTGTTAGCACCCAATTATTCTTAGTTTCTTGTAGAAGCTTTTCGCACTTACAAAATATGGTGTGTCTGTATATTTCTGATAATTTTGTATATGCTCAGCATGTCTGATCTGTATATAATTATCCTAACTTGCTTTTTCCTATCGCAGACTAAAACTAATTCTATAGCATGGAATCCCATGGAGCCAATGAATTTTACAGCTGTAAGCCCCACATTTGGATCTAATTTCTTCTCTCTCTCTCTCCCCCCACCCCTCTTGAATGATCAATCAGAGCTAAAAAATAAGCATAAAAAATTGAACACGTGACCTGACTAACTAAAGATTCCAAATCCTTAAGTACATGCATGTTACAAAACAAAGTATTTACATCCTAAATACTGTAGCACACGTTTGAGATCTATGTTAATACCTTGGAACCTCTGGTGCTGCAATTTGCATTTGAATCAGGATACTTTAACGGTAACCATTTGTGTTCTCGTTCTCGTCTCATGTCCTAGTTGTCTAATCTAATATTTTCTAGTCCCCCAAACTCCTGATATCTCAAAAGAAAAAGTAGCTTATAAGATTTCTGCATGTTATGATTTTTACTGATTGTTTTGCTTTGTGATAAAAATGTAAAAGTTGGTCAACCGTCAAATCATAATTATGCTCCTAAACTTCACTTAAATAGCATCTAAAAATGATAAATCCTTGTTTCCAAGTGTGTATAATTTCCTTGGTCACTGTTTCGATGAACTAACGTCCCATAATAATGCAGGCAAATGAAGATTGCAATTGCTACAGCTATGATGCTAGAAAATTGGATGAAGCTAGATGTGTGCACAAAGATCATGTTTCTGCAGTGTAAGGCAGCCATCTTCAATTTTTTGTCCTTGTGATTGCTATAGATACTTGAGTTAACATCTCTTGGTATATAATTTCGTGTGCTAATGTTTCATGACCCCTCTGCAGGATGGATATTGATTATTCACCAACTGGCCGTGAATTTATAACTGGATCTTATGATAGAACTGTGAGTTCTCTTACTATTATATGACTGTCCATTCTTGTGACAATGCTACTGTACGGCTGTACCTATTGAAGAATTATGTTTCCTTGTCTAAGACAGACTGCGATCTAACTATATTTTACATTTTTACAGGTGAGAATATTTCAATATAATGGTGGTCACAGCCGAGAAGTCTATCATACCAAGAGAATGCAAAGGTTTTTGGTGCACTAGAATGTTACATTTTTTAATCTTTCGTATTTTCCCTCCCAATATATCTGAAGTTATACTGTTTCAGTGTCATTGACGACGAGTCAATTATAATTTGAACTCAGTTGAATTATGGTTGCTTAATTGGTAATAATTATTAACAAAATGTATAATATATGTTGTTTCTATCTCGATTAGATATGTACTGATATTATTTTGTTATCCATATAGAGTGTTCTGTGTCAAGTACAGTTGTGATGCAAGTTACGTTATCTCTGGGAGTGATGACACCAATCTTCGACTTTGGAAGGCTAAAGCATCAGAGCAATTGGGAGTTGTATGATTTTATCCATCTTCATTTTTACTGTCGTTATTATTATTATTATATCCTTTTTAATTCACTTTACTCTCATCAAGTTTTGTAGTCTATAGTTGGTCTATTAAAAATGCCATTCTCGAAGTTGAGATCAAGAAAATACACTTAGTTACTTAATAATAATGGAGCTTTTGTTGTTTCATTAGTAAATTCCATATGCCAAAAAGTTCATCCTGTTGCATTTGACTATATGCTGACTAAGTTCTGCCGTTGCAGCTTCTGCCAAGAGAACGTAGGAAACATGAATATCTGGAGGCTGTCAAGAATCGTTACAAGCATCTTCCTGAGGTTAAGCGCATTGTCAGGTACATAAATTTATTGAATTTTTTACTGAGGCAATCTTACCAGATGCTGTGCCTTTAAGATTTGAATAGGTTTCTGATTTCTCCTTCTAAGTGTTGGATAAGGAGAAATTGGACGTTCTGCTACTAAGGTTAAATTTTGTGGTCCTCAACTTCTATTTTTTTACTCAACCCACTTAGTGATGGTGAAGGGGGAAGACTGTTGATGTTTTTTACCTATCCTAGAGATGGCACGAAGCTTATATCTTCTACTTTATTACATGAATTATTTTACGCAATGCAACTGTAGATAGTTACTATTTATGTTTTCAAGGAAGTATTTTGATTATTATGTCCTGATTAGAAGTTGGATTGGTTTTCTTTATTTTTGGCAATGAACTAATTTCCAACCCTCGCATAAGATAGGAAGCAAAATGGGTGGTCCATGTGGCCTGGTGATGTGATCACGTTAAGGGCTCTTCAGCTGTTCATATAGCTGAGATGTATTCTGTCTTGTGATGTACAGGCACAGGCACTTGCCAAAAGCAATATACAAGGCTGCTTCCCTCAGGCGTATTATGTCTGAAGCCGAAAGAAAGAAAGAAGAGAGGAGGAGAGCCCATAGTGCCCCCGGTAGCATCCCAAAAGAATCATTGCGTAAAAGAAGAATCATCGAAGAAGTTGAATGAACTCGGTGCAGAGGTATGGATTTACCATGTGTTCATGCCCTTAAAATTCTAGGGTCTCAAAGTGCCATGGTTCTAAGCTCGATAGAAAAAGCAAGGTCCTGGATTTGTGATGTTGTGCAGTCTGTTGTTCCCGCATATAGAAGCAAAGATGAAGACTTCACAGGCACAACAATTTTGATGCAATTTGGAAGATCTACTTATATTTTTGTAATAGGGTTTAAGGAGATAATTAAGATTTTACTCGAAAGAAACATTCAATCAATTTGAAGTATTTGTAAACAATATTATTTCAGTATTGTTGAGGATGAAAAGCATGATGATGCATTCTATTGTTTTAAATTAACTTTTGGAGTTACTATAGAGGATGCTGTGGCTTATCTATGAATTTTGATAATTAATACCAGTAGGATGTCTAGTTTGATTATCAACCAGAAGGATGTAATATATAGGATTGGAAGGGATTGAGATCTGGATGGTTCTTGTCCTAGAGACAAATGTGAGTATACTAACTTATTTAAAATAAAAAGTTGAGGATCAATTTGCTATTTGTACAATATTTTGGGGATCAATTATTCAATTCCCCAAACTTTTAAAGTTTGTTCCACTTTTTAGTTTTTATCAATATCAATTGAAGAAATCAAGAGTTTTTGTGTCAATGTTCTCCATTGAAGCAATATTATAATATTTAATGTGTACTTGTGTTACTAAAGTATTAGCTCGATAGAACTATAAACCTACCATGCCTTTGTTTTAGTATCCGATGAAATTGTAATGAATTTTTATTCATTAAACGTGACAGTGTCGTTGATAAGAATCTGACAAAGAATTATTCTGACGCACAATAAATCCTCTAATAAAAATATATATTGTGGAAAGTTACTTTGAACAGTTTTTCCAGTGACTAGGCATTGACTAATTTGAGTTGCCCATGCTTCGCTAATGTTGATAAACGCTTCATAATTGGTCAATTTTTTTATTTTTATTTTTTGCAATTACTATGCAATCACGTATTTTCAACTATTTATAATTAAATGATTTACACTAAAGATTTTAAGTTTAGAGCAAACAATAGGAAAGCTTTGAGGCAAGCGACTATTATAGTATATTTTTTTCTTCAAAAGTTATAGAAATGATTAACCGTTAATATTAAAATTTGGATAAAGTTGACCTCGATGAACAAGCAATAATCACTCGTGTCCATAAACCTTTAATAATGATGGTGCTTATTTCCCTAACTAACAAAAACTTACTTGAATGTTAAATGGTCGTGTGATGTTGAATTGAAACAAGAGAAGAAATTTCATGAACAGCGACAAGTCTTATGTTACTCGTATGTCTAGCAAAAGTTATAATTATCCTTTGGTTTATTGAAATAAAGAAAATCATTTTGAAAAATTTTACACTTTCAACCCGACGTCGAATGAGTGTCACGTAATCATTTAACATTCAAGTAAATATTTTAAGTTGGTTAGGACATGAGTTTCACAATTTAAAAGGGTTGAGGACATGAGAAAAATAACTGATAAGTTGGGGAGATGAATGTCAGACTTATGAAAGGTTGGGGACACCTTAGTGTAATTTTTCCTCGAGTAATGTTCCTTTTGTTTAACAAGGACGATTCTGTGATTATTGAATAAGCAGAAAATATCAGTAGTATATAATGGCCTTGTAACCGTTTAACAAAGAAACAGTCCTTTTTCAGCGTGTGAAGTGTCGCTTTGTATTCTACTCTGCAGAAGCATCAATGGCGCCAAGAGGCGCAATCCGAAAGGTTTTTTTTTTTTTTTTTCTTGTGCCCAACTGCTTCTTGTGTTAGATATATGCTTCAAGCTTTCCCTTTGCTCCTCTCGTTCTTAATCCTTTGTATTGATTTTTGATTTTGATGTTTAGCGCCGGTTAACGAGAATGGATGCGGCTATTGACGCCATGACTCCATATGGATTCTCGGAAAATCTAACAAGGAAGATAGCAAGAGAACTTCTCAAGGTACACGTTGAAATTATTTGTACATTCTTTATCTTTCCTGGTACTGTCATTTCATTTTTCTTCGAAAACTGAGTGAAAATAAGAGTTTTTTTTTTTTAAACAAAAATGTGGGTTTTATTTAAGTTGAGTTACAAAGTTTCTGGAAGATAAAACAGATTAGGGTTTCTTTTGGTTGGCAGTTTTATTTTATTTTATTTTCTGTTTCAGAATTGAAGGCAATAAGACTGGGAAAACTAAATGAGAATGGAGCTAACTTCTCATCTCTTTTGCTAAAATAAATGTCTCGAATATGAATTGAAATACATTAGGAGCACTGGAGAATCAATGATATAGGAAATAAAAATATCAATTTGTTACATTTATGTGGCTATGTGATGCTAAGGTAGTGTAACTATGAGTCAAAAATGAATTTACATGATTAGTGATTTATTTAATTTTTTAACCAAGGAATATGGGGGAGATGAAGCATGGTTTTTCATTGAGCAAGACTCATATGAAGTACTACGCGAGGCACTTCTGCGCGACGTGGAAGAAAATGATCGAGAGAAAAGTGCACAGGATGAAAACCACACGAAGGTATCGATTAATGGCACTTTCGTATTTCTTTGCCTAATTATAATTTCACTTGGTCCATCAAACTTTTCTGTTTGTCGATGGTGAGATTGAAATTTGAGTGACATCACCGAAATGGCATGAGCTCCAACAGCCATTCCCTCAATTGTTTTCAGTTTAGGTGCTTGTGTAGTGGAAGTTATGAGGATTTTGCTTGTTCGTAAGTTTAGCAAAGTATAGAAAGTTAACAACATTTATAAAGCTACGCAGAAATTGTAAACAAAATATATTTGTGACCGAAATTTTGCATTTTGTGGTGACAAATAATCTAATTGATTAGAAAAATGTCTCTGTTATGCAATGAGTAGTGGGCATGATAAATTGCATTTGCATTTTTGATGAAATAATAGAATGGTCTTATTAAATCCCCAAGATTTTATTTTTTTCCCCTTGTTGTTCTCCCATTTACTTAGGAGTGCATAAACAGAACTAAAGTAGACTTTCATTGGGGACAACTAATGCCATATTTTACTTTTTCTTGATCAATACTTTGTAAAAACTATTCTTCTTTTGTCATTTTGTTGATCTTCCAACAGTAAGAACAAACATCTTATTTTAAACAAATATGGAACTATTCTTCCTTTGTCATTTTATTGCTCTTCCAACATTAAGAACAAACTACATCTTATTTTCCACAAATTTGGGTTCATTACCTTAATCCTTTTTCCTCGTTTTGTTGGTTATTGTTTCATCCACCACAAGAATTTCTGTGGATCTTCTATGAAGATATATTCAGATAAAAGCATTCATTAATCAGATTACTATATAAATAGGAGAACAATAACCAGATTTACGTAAAAGGAAAGATTGGGAAAGCATCCACGTATTAATAGCTTTCCCAGAATGACTTGCCTCAAGAGAGAAATGAGCTGTAGGCACTCACTCCCCTTTTGGGTTATTGCTCGAATATAAGTTTCTCATTGTCAAGCATTTAAAATCTTAAATCTTTCTTCATTTTGGGGATCTTGGTTAAAGGAGTCTGGATGGGGGTGGAGAATGTTTCTCCGTACGTCTAAATGAAACGTACTTTTGACCATATTTGACAGCTTGAGGGCTAGGTTTCATTGACAATGATCGTAAGGTGAGATAAGCTGATCGTTTCTTGTGGTTATGACTACAACTACTGATGGCCATTTTGTGTGCCTCGTACAAAATAACAAAGTTGTGATCAGGTCTTTGTATGCACCAATAGTTGGAGGGCACCTTAGTTTCAGCTGTTTAGATCTTCTTTATAGAATCCATATCTAGAGCAGTTGCACTTTGATGTCAGGTTCTTTCAATAGGGATTAAATTTAGTCATGACATTTCCTAGCAGTCACTTGTTTTCTTCTTTGAGTTCTGCATCAAGTATTGGGAGATGTCGCCTTTATTTTGTTTAGAGATGAAAACAAATTGAAAGAGATGGAAGGTTGAGTCAAAAGTGATGGATTGATATCCTTTTCATTGTTTTATTTGGTCAGGAACTCGAGGAGAAAAAATACTTCATAAACTCCTTCCAACTTCTCTCAATTTTCTTGTTTACAACAGTACTAAGCCCTGGATATACATCTTTTTATTTTCGCTTATCATCCAATTTTAAAGTTTAAAGGAAATATTTATCCCATTTCTCCTTTTTGCTTTTTTTCACCACTCTACGTTTGAGCTCACGTGCAGCAACACATGGAGCTACATCCACCTACATGTACAATATGAAACCTTTATATAACCTGCATTTGTAATTTCTTTTATTAATTCGATGCATTTGGAACAATGACCAGTCACCGATGATATGAGATCATTGATTTCCTGATATTTATTTTGTCATACATGTTATCATGTAGGATCTCCCAATGGAAACATTTCATTAATGCAAAAAATAGACAGAAATAAACTTGTAAAGTCTTGGACCAAAAATTTTGCATGTTCAACATTTTCTTTGCAAAATACTCCCGAGTTTGCACCTCTGGCCTCTTAATATCTCTGGATTCAGTTTCTTAACC
>CAIGRR010469401.1:557-11462 GCA_903798365.1 Fraxinus sp. 1973-6204 | reverse complement strand
AAATATCTAAAATTATAAAATACTACATTTACTTAATAATTTCTTAATGAGCTTAGTATATAATTTTTAAATTTTCGAAATACAAAAGTTAGACTATTTTTCATAATTTCAATTTTCAAGTTTTCATTTTTGACATTTATACAGATAAAATTATTTAAAAATTTGAAATTAAAGTTAAATAAAATGCTTTTGAAAAAGGCAAAAAAAATAAGAAAAAAATTAATAAAGTGCGCCGAGGCACGATCAACTTGAGAATTAACTGCTTAATTCACTCTTACAGTCAAGACAAGACATTTCCTCTGTCCCTTTTAGAACACTGAACACCGTTGATATGTAATAAAGGTGTGGGGTACCTTCGTGCATTAATTGCTTGTTAATTTAACAGCCCATATATTTACCTGATAAATTATTATTTATTACAATTTTGCAAAAAAAATAAAATAAATAAATAAATAGCATATTCAAATATACTAATGCATGACTAAGACATCAACTTGCTAATATTTTAAGTTTATATTCACACGAAGTCAATAAGAATCATTCCTTTAGTTTGGATCGCTTTTAAAATTAACATTAAACTAATACAATTCGTCATATGTGAATAAAAATAATAATAGCATGTTAGGAAACGGATGGCAAGATAATAGTAATAATGAAATAATGAACAAGAAAATAAGAACACGAGAATTTACTTAGAAACTCAATTCGGGAAAAAAAATCACGGATAGAGGAGAATAATCCACTATAATCAATAGTTTTGTATTAACAATATCAAGATTTCAATAATTTCATTTAAAATCTAAGCTCTCAATCTCCTTATATGTTGTTGAATATGTAGAGAATATAATAAGAATGTTTTTCTTGTGTTTTTCTCTATGCAAGTCATGTCATATATATGACAAAATACGAAAACGGGATTGGATCAGACAAGAGCGACAAGCGGATGAGAGGCGAGCGACAGTCCCGTCGCTCGAACTACTGAGCAGCGCCGGAGAGTGATCAAGCCTCGGGTTGTTTTATTTCAGGCTCGCTCGAGCGTCCACATAGCGTTATGCTAGCGAAAATGCAACGACTTTTTTCCTCCTATCCATAATTTTGATCTCTTCGAGACCACTCCAATTTAGACTCCAATACCCACTAGAGTTTGGGTCAAACGACAACATAGCACATTGTTTTAAGGGAGAGGGGGGTAGAAGTGTAAAGTGAAGCGATTCTTATTTAATATAGAGTATATTGTGAAGAGGTTTATACAAAAACTAGTCAAGATGTGTATGGTTGGATCTTTGGATTTCTACTTTCTTTTTTTTTTCTTTTTCATTTCGTAAAGATAACTATGATTATAAAATAATGAAGTTCGAATGGATGGGCTTGGTGCAGTCGGTAGCAAGGGTAGAATTATACTTGACATTCTAGCTTTATTGGTGACTAAAAATAGGACATAAGTTATTGTTTATTAATCAGTTTGGGAATATGTATAAATGATATGTGCAACATGAACAAGCATATGAACACAACAAAGAGTATGTATGGTGAATTCCCTGTTAATAAATATGAATTTGAACGAATCCATTATGTAGGGAAAGTTAAGGTTCTTCGTCTAGAAATCCTTCATATGAAAATCGATGATTTAAGAAGTTTCAAAACTTATGGGTAGATGACTCGTAGGTTTAATTAACATATAAAAATAACTTTATCGCATCTATACAAATAGTATTTACACAATTTAGATCACTATATAAGAGTTACTTTTCAATGAATTCACGAATTAGGATGTTATTTGACTAATGGTAAAAAATTAGTCTATACATAATTTTACTTTTTCGTGTTTTTAAACCCTACTTTTGACCTAACTAGCTCTAGTTATAAGTAATTATAAATAAGTAGAAGAGTTTCATAAATTTTAAAGCAACTTAAAATTTATTAGCTCAATATTCTTTTTCAATTTGATACTTTAGTAATTTGAGTTTTTTAGATTTATTAAATAAAATATTTTTAAAAAAATTAGAATTCATTTCAATATTTTAATAATACAAGTCAGGATATAAACATAAATAATTTTGTCTGCTTATTAAGCCCACGTTTGATAGCCATTATTGAGGGAAAAAAATGATGTTTTGGATATTGATTTTTTCGAGAATGTGTGATTTAAATGTAGAAAAAAGTTTTTAATTTACGTGCAAAATAAATAAAATATTACTTTATTGCTCTTAAAAAATATAACATTATACATATTAATATATTTCTTGAAGAATATCGTGTCGTGCACTTAAGAAGTAAGACTTTATACATTTATAATTTTATACACTCTAGAGGAATATTGTGTTGATCCGAAGAACAACTTTACGAAATTTAACATTCTTGAAAAACATTATGTTTATGTAATTATGTTCTCAAAGATGCTTCTGGAGAAGTATAACTGTATACAAATACAAAAATGGTTAGGAGAAGTACAACTATATATATGAAAAAAAGGAATATGGTTGTGATCTTGAAATTACAGGACATAAGTAAACTACAAGTATATATTTAAATATATTAGCATCTGTTTGATAGTAAACATTTTCTATTTGATAGTAAGTTCCATGGAAAATGTTTTCCATTTTTCAAATTTTGCACTGTTTGACAGCAAAAAATTTCTCCGAATTTTTTTTCCACATTTTCCAGCTTTTGGAGGAAAAAGATTTATTGTTGGTTTGGTTGGTTTTGATTTTCCAAGTTTTTTTTTTTTTTTTTTTTGCAATTGAAAAAAATTCTAGACACAATAGTAAAAAAATTATCATTAAATCCTGGCTCCGCCCCTGGCTTCCTGGTTTAGTTTTATAGACTAACTTCCTTCGTATGAATTTAACTACCTCCGATGTTAGATACTTAAGTGCCCAGCAAAATCAATTTTCCAATTGTTTGAAACTTTGCCAACTTTCAATTGTAATTTGTTTTGTTTCCCAACAAAGTAAATTGTAATGTTCATCTCAATTTTTTATTTGTTACATTTTTAAATTAAATTAACTTCATTATTAGCCTAATAATGTTAGATACCCTTTTCAAGAAACTCAAAAAGATTCTAAGGGTGTGTTTGATAGGGAGGGAATTCCATGGAAAATGGAATTTGTTTTCGATTTTTCCACTTTTTTTTGTGTTTGATATGTTTTTTTTTTCTAGGCAAATGATTTTCCCACTTTTTCTCACACACTCACATTTTCTTGCTTTTCCTTGAAATCATTTTCCTCACATTTTCTTGCTTTTCCTTGAAATCATTTTCCTACCAAAGTGGTGGGAAAATATTTTCCAGTATTTTTTTTTTTTTCAATTAGAAAAAATTTTAGAAAAAATGGTAAAAAAAAAAAAAATTCCCTTTAATGAACAATTTCCATGCAAAATAAAGCCAAACGAATAGTATTCGGTATGATAATTTAAAAAAGAAAAAAATTGGCAATTGGAACAAATTCTAGACCCAATGGTAGAAAAATTATCAATTTTATGGACAATTTTCATAAAAAACAAAGTCAAACAGACACCAAACTTTCAACATTTTTCAGGTGAAAAATTATACGAATCAAACACAATTTATTACAATTTTCAATAAAACAATTTTTAGACAATTCAATTCACTAAAACTTATTTTCTTTTCACCAATTTTCCATCTTTGCAATCAAACGGAACTTATTATGTTGTGTATCCATCTTGCTCATTGTTGATTTTTATGTATATGCAATAATTGCAATCCTCTTGTTGATTCTCAGTAGCTTCTACAGATTATATGTAAAAATTATGGTTTACAGTTGACGTAAAATCTCGCGATTTGCATAAGTATTTCATTAAGTCGCATCGTAGGAATATAGTTGGCTTTTCGTAGTATATGAATAATATTTGTAGATCATTTGAAAACTTGTTAGAATATGATATTATGCGTCATTATTGTCACTGTTATTTTATGAATTGAGATTATATATATATAATATATATTATCGTATCTTTCAAAATTGCCACGAGGATATACATACAATTACCTAAATGACCATCGTACCTCTATACCCTAATTATAACCTATTAATTTGGGTATTGATTCTGAAAAAAACACACTCTAGTTTCTTCCCTTATGATTCATATCTCGACATTATTTCCAAGTCAATTTCGTCTTTAGATATTAAAAAAATCTCTTGCGCAAGCGCCCACTTTTTTGTAAGCAAAACATAATTTATACACTCACATACACACACTCAATTATTGTGAAAGAGGAATTATCCATTTTTTTATTCGACTGAGGGGGCCTTATTGCAAATTTTATACTAATTAATTTGCACCTATCCTATCCTAACTGCAAACATCAAACCACTCTATCTGGATAACAAGTTGAATAGTGTATTAGTAATTTTTTATACGATAAATAATGGCTTCAAGACCGGTATAATAGTGGATAGATGTACCCACACAACTACATAATAAACTGATTCTTAGTAAATTTGGAGCCGACCATATAAATCATTCTTTGTCACTAGATTTTGTTGACGTAAAGTAATTAAATTTTTAATAACTATCACCGACCAAATTCAATTTTGTCTACTCTTCTTCTAACTTGTTCAACTAAAATCTTGTCAATCTTATGAATGGAACCTCTTTAGGTCGTTCCAAACATGGTTCAATTTCTTAATTCTTAAATGGCTCTACCTCCTCTTATGTGTGTGTATATTGTTCCCATTAACGTAAATCCCACTCTTATGATTGAGTCTTTTAAGTCGACCAGAATCATGCTCCAATCACCAAAGTGATGGCTTGGGCGCCTTTTGTTGATGCAAGCTCGAGTGTCTATCATACATATGTGCGCGCGCGCACACATATATACATAGTAGTGCTTCTCGTACAGAAGAAGAAGCAACAAAAATTCACCATAATAATAGACTCACATGTGGGTCCCACACCTTTTTTTTAAATACACGGTGGGGCCCACTGTTTGTATCAATTCTGGCCAATTTCTGTTTCTTCTTTTGCACAAGGGGAATAATTGATATATATATATATATATATATATATATATATATATTGTAAGTTGACACAGATATTTTGATTGATTTGTGGACAAACAGGAGATGGTAGGTTTGATGGCGGGGGGAGGGGGAGGTGTTGGGGGGCGGGGGGGTTGTAAGTGAAAATGACAAGACTGTTGATATTTTCTAACATGAACATGCCGACCATGTTGGCAATAACATCTTCATTTGATTTCACAACGTAGGGCTAAGTCTTAGATTTTAATAAATTTGAGGCAAAACAAATGATTTTGTCATGTTATTGTGTAAACCTTTTGCGACCCTCTTTCTTTTTCAAATTTGAAACGAGCTGCAAAAAGCCATCTGCGAGGCTAGATTATGTGCTTACCTTGTCGTTAATTTTAACTTGTCAATGAATAAACTGACTTATTAATTTTGATCCATTTGTTCCTCTTAACATGTTCCATTAGAATTGGATTATCACTATTATGCATGAAAGCTTCTTTAAGTTTACACTAAATATACAAACATTCGAATCATTCTTCTTTAAACGTGATCAACTTTCTTCAGAAACGGATTCATGATTGAATACAAGCCGAGCTAATACGTAGAAAAAAAATTAATTTACATATAAAAAAAATTTACACTAAAAAAGGGGCGTGGACCCCCCAAATCCGTCTCTGGCTTTCTTCTCTGGAAAGTCAGTCAACTTACTTTCTAAAAATGTAAATTGTGCAAATAAAAAAGTATCTTTAACAATCATGCTCAGTGAACATAGACCAATTAACTTCCGTCTATAGCAGCATCCGAAATGAGCTTAAAAACTTGCAGGCTGCAGCAAGAAAAAATAGAAATGCTCAACAAGACGAGACACTGAATCATACAACAAGAAAATGGAGAAAAAGGCTCTTTGATCAGAATTTTCAATCAGTACAACAGTGCAAATGTTATTTTTTTCCTGAGGCTACAAACATAGAACTCTTGGTGGCGACTATTTCTTGATTGTAGATGATAAATGTGAGTTCCCTCTGGGTGAACTATTGCCAAAACTTGAATTCAAGTGCACGATCGGTACATTTACTTGATGAACAATTGACAAACCATCGACAAAAAAAAAAATCGAACTAAATGCTGGTCATAAGGCAGGCAGCTTCACGTGCATTTTTATCAATCAAATTGTCACTTGGTGTAGAGAACATCTTCCCATGGATGACGGTAAAGTGGCTGCTTCAATCTCTTCTGGTCAAAGGTATGCCTGAATTTGAAAGAATGGATTGACTTAATATATTGATAAGCAAGATAAACATGGACTCGAAAAAAGACAGAAAAGACAAAATAGAGGTAATAAAATGGACGGGCCCAGCCTTGGCCTACTACACGTCCTGTACCAGGCCATATGGCACCGGTATAGGAACCTCTTGAAGAGCATAGTAGAGAACAGTTGATCTCAAACTCACCCGACGAGACCAATGGAACGTGCCAGCACAAAGAGCCCGTTCAGGTAACCGATCCCGACAATCTCATCGATTTCTTGTATGGTGAACATTCCACTGCCAGCAAGGAGATCCAAGAATAGGGAACCGATGGCACCATCTACGTTAAGCACTAGGTTGTTTGCTTTTGAAAGGGTGTAGGTTTCAACTTCAACTGCGTATTCCATGTACTTAACAGAAGGAAAATTGGAACGTGCAAACCTTTGTAGTAATTCTACTCTCTTATCTCTGTTGTCACTCCTCTTGATTCTTTTTTAATAAAAAAATAACACAAATGAAACATACTCAGAATGAGATTTGAAGAGGCAAAAACTCAAAAACAATGCAGCATCATTCAGCTATTGGAGTTACTATATCATGAAAAATCATATTTTTGGAAAAATATGAAAAACTATTGCCCAGAAAAAAAGAGGCTAAGAAAAATTTGAGTATATTATTAAGGTTCTTATTACCTATGTCCAATACCAGGTACGCGAATGCCCTTCTTTTTCATGCTTTCCACAAATTCATAAGGTGTAAGACCCTGAAACAATGCATTGCAACGTGCCATTTTAGAAGGATCAGAATAGCTAAACATTAGGGATCCATCATTTTGTCTGGTAATTCTAATGAATCAAGACAACTCACCTTGTCATAAGCATCCTTGAAGTATCGAGCAGCATCATCAATAGCCCCACCAAATCGGGGACCAATTGTTAATAAACCTGTTTCCAAAAAAATAAAACGCCATGTCACTCGGATATCATGAAAAGGACCCATAAAGACCCTATTTTTCAGGTAATACTTTAAAAATATTCAATGATAGGCAATAGTGAACTATCTCATTTAAAAGACACCATGAGCAACCAACCTGAAACAAGACTCGAAACCAGGTCTTTTCCAGCCCGAGCAGTAACGATAGTGTTGTGAGCACCAGAGACACAGGGACCATGGTCAGCACATAACATGATGCAGATCTGGTCATGACAAAATGGGAATAAGTTCAAAAGCAATATCAGAAAAGACAATAGAAAATAACTAGCTAGGTTGGTATGCAAGCCTATTCTCAAATGCACAACCTTGGAAGTAAAAACAAAAGGTAAAAGAAAATACAAGATTACAAGAAACTCACTTCGATAAAACGTGTACAATAATGGGGAAGGCTTCGTTTGAACCACAATAAGGAAATGACATCACCCACACCTAAGCCCTGTTCAACAATGGAGGACATTGGAACACCAGCGTAGGTTGGCTCTTCACCTGGAAAATGAACAATGAATTAATATGAGCATTTGGATTGTGTAAAATTTCAAACACACAAAGAAGGCCATACTCACCCCTCTCATCAGAGATTGTGGAAATTATATGTGTTGGAGCCCGAACTTTCCCACTCTTAATTGCTGTATTAAGATCCTCAGGAATTTGAGGGGGTATCACCTCCTTCACTGGTGTAATTTTGCTCTCATCAACCTTTGAAAAATGCAACAGAGCACTTCAGCAAAACAGGTGTTTGAGAACAGCATAACACATGAATAGCAAGAGCATGTTTAAAAGTTCGCATATAAGTAATTATTAAATAATCTTTTTATTAGTCAAAATTGTAAATAAGTTTTATAGTGACAAGAAAGATAAGCTACTTTCAAATAGGTGACTTTATATTCTTAAAAGTAAGACAAAAAGTAAAATATTGCTTAAAAGTATATTTTACTAACCAACTTCTCAAATGTCTCTTTGATTGCACCTTCAAATGCTTCATATGAAGTGGGAACGACGGCTCCAGCTTCCCTCAGTGCTTGATTCTTGGCTTGTGCAGACTCCATCTCACCACCGCTCTTTGCCCCCTGATTGTAAATAAGCAAGCAAAGTTTAAGATATTTCCTTCATTGTAAATCACAATATATATAACCAAGAGGTGGTACTTGCTCACCGCATGACCAAATTGTACTTCTGATTTGAAGAGCCTAGCACAAGTTCCACTAACCCAAGCAACCACAGGTTTATTGATTTTCCCCTGTTTGAGGGCCTCGACTAGGGAATATTCATCACGTCCACCAAGTTCACCAAGAACAACTATCATTTTGACCTGGTTTGAATAAGAAAACGAAAGATTAAGAGAACATTAGTGCCATGTTACTTGCACTCTACGGAGAAAATATGGAACAAAACGATTGGGTAAAGTACATGTTGCAAAAATCAAGTTAATAGTTTCACAAATTCCGTCAACTTTTGAGATATCTTAATATAAAAGATTAAACAAACGTAAACAACATGAAATTCCACAATTAATTTTATCATGCTTTGTCATCAATAAAATGCATATGCAACATTATGACCGAAGTCCCCCTTGCAAGGATATAATTACTACAAAAATATAAAATAATATTAATAATGAGAAGGGGATGAGAAAAAGAAAAGAAAATAAATTGATATACCTGAGGGATATTATTAAACCGCAGGACATGATCAGAAAGCGTCGACCCAGGGAACACATCTCCTCCAATGGCAATACCTATAAAAATCACAATTGAGCTTAACAAAAATTCCAACCTCACGAAATATGAAGTAAAATTTGTTTCAGGTATAGGAGTTAAATTTCCCACCTTCGTAAATTCCATCAGTGACACGGGCAATGGTGTTGTATAATTCATTAGACATACCACCCTGTAATTCAAGAGAGATTACAGTTAGAATGTTAATCACATACATACAGATTCAGCTAATAATCATGCTCTATTCAAGGGAAATAACGTAAGTAGTATCACAGTAAATAGGTGACCAATGTCGCGCCATCTCACTAAAAAGCAGGAAAATGGATATGACTGAAGGTTTAAAAAATGCATCACTGAAAACTTTCGTGATAGCCTTAATTGAGCAGAATGGAAAAGGTTGATGTATGCAGACTACAAGAAGTATTGAACAAAGCTTTATTCAGTTAAGCATGTTAAATTAATGATACTATATGGTAATAGATGCATCAATAGGTAAAACCGTGACCTGGATTCTTTCAATCAAAGAATTACAGTACTAGATGATAATGTGTGTAGAAAACGTTATATATATTAAACTATGCAAGTACATAAAGAACGAAGAAAAACTTTGACATGATTACGCACAGATTTGGACACGAAGCCAACAGATCCAGGTCTGTACAACTTGCAGTGAATAATATTATCAATTGTCCCAGCAGTATCGCCAATCTTAAATGCTCCAGCTTGAATACCTCCAACAGTAGCTGGGCCAATAACAACCTGAAACACTTTCATCATCATAATCAGACACATCTCTGAATGGCACCCCCAATGGAGAAGCACAAAAGCAATATGATAAAAATGCCTTCAGGTATGAAAGAAATATTTATTGTAAATTTATTCAGTTGTTCAAATCAGAGTGCAGAAAGACATTTTTACATTACCTTATTGTTTGCCTTTGCAATCCCAATCAATAGCTTGGTGTCTGATTCTGGGACACCCTCAGCTATAATAGCCACAACTCTAATAGTTGGCTGCTTAAGAGCAGCCAGGGACGAAGCAGCAGCACTGAAAGAACAGTGTAATTACAGCTATTAGGACGACGCAAGAAACTGGCATCAGATATATTCAAAAACTAGACAAGACAAACCTTCTAAATGATGCAAAATTAATGAAAACATCAGCTGTAGGATGTGCAGCACAGGCAGCTTCAATACTGCAATACGGAAAAACAGTCAATACCCTTTACTATTTTACTCACAACAAAAATTGTACACAATTTGAAAAAAGGGGAAAAAATAAGAAGAAAAAAACGCACGTGGAGTGAACCGGAATGGCATTTTCCTCCTGGCCAAAAAAGAGTTTCTGGATTCCCTCAGAACCAGGATTTATAATTCCAGCAACAGAAGGTGTTTCTCTCCCTGCGGAACAAAGAACAAATGTTGATCAATTATGAAAATAATACTAAAACATCTAACTTCTTAGATATTTTTCATCATTTTGCATGTTCATCTTTTGTTTTGCGAATGTTTTGCCGCCCCGACTAGTGTTTGCCGCTACACAATGGGGATAATTTTATTTTCAGAAGTCTTTGAATATGTATGTTGCTGTTATCAAATCAAAGCATCTGTTCATATTAAAAGTTTCTTCCAACAGATGCATTCATTCATTTCAAGGGACACATCTATTCAAATGGTTGCCTTCATTTCTATATATTCTGGGCGAATTCTCATTTGCAAAACACTTTAAAAAAGCAATTCGATTTTCTCTCGTTCTCTTGGCATCATCAGTTTCTTTATAAGAGTGTCTTCTTGGTTTGATCAAATAGTCACAGTTTGAATCAAACGCCTCCATTGTATCCTGAGAGAGATTTTCTATCATACCCCAGTCACGACTTTGTTGGATAGAGGAGAAACATCTCTTAAAAGATAACGATTTTCGTGCCTTGGAGTTCATTAGTTTTTTCCATATTTTCCTACATAT
>CAIGRR010469326.1:0-10236 GCA_903798365.1 Fraxinus sp. 1973-6204 | reverse complement strand
TATATGTAGCTGAAGAATTGATGACAAACTCGGTTGATCATCTCTGTCCACTAAATATATTTTCTGCTCATTCCAGCCAGGAATTTAAATTAGTGGATGAAATTTTAAGAATGTTATCGTACAAATAAAATTCATATACAACATAAAGTCATAACATGCCATTAACTGAAAATTAAGCAGTTGCTAAGTATGCCAGAGCTTTTAAGAAATTCAGCTTATTTTCCATAATTTGCTAAAAAGCTGTATTTTAGGTCCAACAATCTAAATATATTTGGCAAACTAAATGGTGTTTATAAGAAAGTTTGACTAGCTCACAAGTACAAGCAAAAATCTCTAAATTTTTGTCATGGAATCCTTTTTGGGGAACAAATTGAAACTAAACCATGTTTGTCTCCTATTTTTTCAAAATTCTTTTCCCTATATACTCATTTTCAACCACATTCACATAATAAAATATTTTACACGTAAATTCAAAAAAAATTCCTATTTTGCCCCTATTTAGTGACCATTATTTTGGAATAGTGATTTTTTTTTGAGAGAATGTGTAGATAAAAATAATTTGGTTTTCCGTGTAGAATATTTTATTGTGTGTATGTTGTTGAAAATGAGTATGCAAAAAAATAAAAAATAAAAAATAAAATTGAAAGAATTGGAGACAAACAATGACTTTTTAATCACATATTCTCCAAAAATTTACTATTCAAAATAATATTTTAGAAAAAAATGGCCACCAAACAGGGGCTAAGTTAATTAGTCATAATTACCCAGTAGTTAGTCACAATCGTTCTTCATCGGACAATTCCGTCCCACCACCAAAAAACATCGATGCCACCACTCCACTACCACAACACCACCACTCACATTACCACCATCACCTCCATATAATCACCACCGCCTCCTAGTGCACCACACATAGATCACCACCACAACCCATCACCACCATCTCCGACGTAACTCCAACGAAGGGAAGTGTTTATTTACATACGGATGAGGTGTCAAAAGAGAATAAGGAAGTTTTTTTTATTTGGACGAAGAAATTCTGATGCAATCATATCTCATTGTATCATGTGTTTGTAAACCATTATGTATATGTAATACAACTGTGTTCTAATAATACCAAATCAAAATGATAAAGAATTCCATTTTCCAGTGGAAAAAAATACATAACTACCTAAATTTAAAAATATAATTTCAACTTTGACGAATTTGATATTTTCTTTCAAAAATCAAGTCATCAATATGTTATTTTTTATCATCATCATCATCAATTAGTAATTAAATAGCTATTAAGGTACTAGATCCGTGCAACCTCACCACCGCACATACAATAGATCGGTGCCATTTCCATACACAGATCTGCACACCAACAATGTTGGGCTGCCAGAACCCTCTTGACAGCCCCCTCATAATAGGGGTTTTTTTTCAATGTGAGAGGATGTCAACAAAAGTCTCAAATTTTTTCTAACAAAATGGTTTAATTGTTTCCTATTATCAATGAATTAAGCCAAATGTACAGGGTCCCTCTACATGAAGCATGATTGATTATCAATGGCGACTTATATCTACACACATACACATAACATCAGTAATTCTCATTAACAGATCTGCACAAATATACATAACATTTACAATCTATTAGCAGATCTGCACACATATACATAACAGCGGAGACGAGCACCACTTACGCAACAGCGATGAGTAGCGCTACTGCGACAACAACACCCATCGTTATTATCGTACGGGGCAGGAGCACCATAGCAGGCTGCAGTGGGGGGAGAGAGAGTAGCCATGGTGGCGGAGGTGGATGAAGGAGCCGACAGTAGATTGCAATGGCCACGAGGGTAAGTGATGAGTTTGATCAGAAGATGTTAGATTTGGCCGATTGTTAAGTTAATAAGATGGGCCGGTGGTAATGGGTATGGGTTAGCGACTTAGCGTGGGTTGAAGAATTGTAGAGAGATGTTTTCTTTTGTGTAGAGTGAGAATAATTTAGCCCCTGTTTAGGCTGTTTTGTTCACGCTATTTTTAAAAGAATGTATTTTTTTGATTAATGTGATTGAAAATATGTGATTAAAAAAAATTTATTAATGTGATGAAAAATATTTTTTTATTAAAGAATATATAATTAAAAATGAGTAGAAAAATGAGAATAAAAAAACAACCAAGCTACATTGCCAGCCTGCCAGGGAGGGAACACACACATAGGGAGGAGGGTTTTTTCCATTTTTTATTCATGTGGGTCCCACGTCGGTCCCACACCCCATTTGAGGATAGGTCAACCGAATTCGGGCAAAGTAGTTTAATTCATAAAAAAATAATGTAGATCCAACGGGGGCTTAATTTAATAATATTATTATTAAAATTAAAAAGTTGAATTATCATCTGATTTTTAAATAAATAAGTTTTAAATCTGAGTATTTAAGTTTGAAGTTAAAATTCATGTGAGAGTAATTTTCTCTCCATAAAACTTTCCACAATCCTATTTTAGCGATGCTAGGGATACATAATCTATGTATATGATGTTGTATATAACTCTCATATGCTCATGTGAGAGTCATGTACAACATCATGTACATAAATTATGTACAACAAGAATAATCCTATTTTTAATAGTCTCCAACTTTTGAGCCACTAAAATATACAATCAATCCTAAGCCCTAGTTTGATGCACATTCTTAAGGAAAGAAAACATTTTAGAGAGTGATGTGATAAAAATATATAGTTAAAAAAGAATGAAAAGTATTGAATTTGTGTATAATATTATTTAATTGAAGATTGTGTGATTCGAAATGAGTATTAAAAAAATCCATTTTTTTTTAAGAATGTGGATCATGCACGTACTAAATAGTAAATAAGGTGGACGCGAAAAATATGGCCACATCATGAATTTCCCCGAATCTATTTATTTTTATATGTATTTAAATTTAGGTTATGTTTTAAAAAACATTTATAAAAATTAAATAAATAATTAAACGAGAACGTAAATTAAAACACTTTTATTCATGTTTCGTCTTTTGAAAATCTCCGATAGGGTAGGGATGGCAATGATAAAACCAACCCCCGGCCACGTTGCCCATCGAGTCACATCTTACATTGTTCTCTTAATATAAAATGATTACAATGATATGTCATAAATATACCATACAATAAGATACTTATTAGCATTATTAATCGTGTAATTTTCGTGTGTGTGTGTGTGTCTATATATATTTATATATATATATATATATATATATATATATATATATATATATATATATATATATGCAATTATGCAATTCCAGCATGCAAGGCCCATTTAATAAAATATTCCTCATCAAGTCCATAATGCTTTCACCTCAAATTTTGATCCAATGGTCAATTGATCCTTATTTCTTTTCCAATTGTTTCGAAACAAGTGCAACATTGAAAGAAAAGAAAATCAACACATGTTAAATATCAATCAACACTTTGAAGCTATAAAAACTTAGTAATATGACCCAAATTAGTGCATAAAATGAACTTATCAAACACCTCCAAATTAAAACATTTGTTCTTCCTCGAACGAAACAAAACAAAATTTAGACATAAACCATATTACTACTTACAAATCACCAACGTTGTATTACTTACCATATGCCTTAGGTTTTAAGTAATACTTTAGAAAGATCCAAACAACATCAAAAAGAAAATTGTTACTTATTTGATGTTACTGTGTGTGTGATTAGCCAACATTGAATCCAAACCCATACTAGAACACAACCAATCAATGTCGTTGATTTTCGTAATCTCAATCCTCTTGTGGTCAATTTTTTCTCGGTTGTGTAAGATCACTCATTATGCTTTTCTATCCAATCGCGAGGTACTTTTAGTACATGTGGGTTCCTAAAAATCATTATAATGCATTTTTCCATACAACGTTATCAAAACTAGATACTTGTAAATCTAAAAGGGAGATGGTAAGTCTTTCTCAAAGTCATACTTAATCTGGCTATTTGTCTTCGTGGGAAGGTTCCACGCAATTCAATTCATGCATACTTTTTTCAATATCGAAATACGATTTGTTATGGTCAATGTCTCTTCTAATCTCTAGAGTTCAAGTCTCAAATTCCTTATTTGGCACCTCTTACTTTTGATAATCTAAATCTCTCTTCTTCTTTTTTTTTTTTCCTTCTTCATTTTATAAGCTTGTATTTTCTGTTCCTTGAACTATGTAGCATCTTTCTATTTATTTGCTATTCAAGCATCATATTTCTTTGGTGAATATCTGGCTACTTGTAGAACTCTTTACAGGAGATTTCCCTTCATAAGAAGTTATTCATGACCCGAGATATTAGGCACATCTTTGTTGAATTTAAAGGTTTATTTATTGAATATTATTAGTAAGACCTGCGTTGCTGCATGTTTATTTTCTCTTTGGTTATTGTTCAATATTATTTTCGAAGATGTCACACAAGGTGTTGGGAATGGGGATGAGGTTTCTGGTAGCATATTCTTTTCAAGTCAATTACATCCACTGTGCTATCATTCAAGGAGCTTTTCTTTTGGGCAGGACTTTGCTCCCAAAAAATACTATTCAATAGATCGTGTTTTCAGGAATGAAGCCGTGGATCGAACGCATCTTGCGGAGTTCCACCAGATAGAAGGTATTTTGCATTCTCTAAAGAACTTCAAATAGGTTCCGTGGTTCGATTCATGTTGCCAGTCAAGCTGTGAAGGAGGACTCGTGGGGTGATTGCACACCTGTTGCTATTCAAATTTAAAACCAAAATTCTGATTACCAGTGGAAGGTTCAACCCTAGCTATTAGTAGCATCACAAGTCGATATATTTTCGTTGATGACATGGATTTAGTGAATCCAACATTCTACAGTGGGAGGAAAGAAATTCGCTTATGAATTTGAAAGCTTTTCTAGAATTATCTGCTTGTTCTTGGGAAGCTTCCACGTGCTTCTGGGTATGGGCCACTGGGGATATGGAACCTTTTAAGTTGTCCATGGAACCTTTAAGTTGTCCAAACTTGATGACTTGGCTATATTCATTTCGATTACGTTTTGGAATATGTAACAAGAGTCGCTACAGCAAGTATGAGTTTATAGATAATCCTGTTTCTTTGGTTGACAGTGCACTACTGCAGTTTATCTTCTTACTTGTTAACTGACTCTTTCGTACGGTGGTTAGGTTTAATTTGCGATCGTGGGCTTACTCTTGGACATTTAATAGGAGTTCTCGAAGATTTCTTCTCTCGTTTGGGTAAATATATCTACCTTTTATTTTAGGAGCTCCTCTCAAGCATTTTACATTTTTATGCTCTGATAACTCAAGATTTGGTCGACATGAAGCTTTGTTGACCTCTGTCTCGTAACTTCTCATGATGTGCCTTTGGAAAAGATTTACGGATGGCAGAGCGCTGACAAATGTCCTTGCATCTCTTGATTTCAGGAATGTCCAAGCTTAAATTCAAGCCTGCTTACAATCCATATACTGAACCCAGCATGGAAATCTTCAGGTAGTAAAGAAAGATCATCGCTTGAAACTGCTGTAACAATTCCGAAAATAGGCTAATTGAATTGTTTTCCGTCAGTTATCATGAAGGTTTACGTAAATGGGTCGAAATTGGAAACTCTGGAATGTTCAGACCTGAAATGCTGCTTCCCATGGGGCTTCCTGAAGATGTTCAGGTTATTGCATGGGGCCTTTCCCTTGAAAGGTTGGCAAAATCTTAACATTTCCATTACTTTTCTTTTGGATTACGACATTATTATTTTACTTAATCGACATTCTTGTACCTCTGTTACTAACCATTTTTATGCTCTCTCATTTTTTTTTCTTCCAATTTTCTTCACTTCTACATCAGACCCACTATGATACTTTATGGGATCGACAACATCAGAGATCTCTTCGGACACAAGGTAAAGTTGTTTTGTACATTTTTGTACTGCTGAGGTGTGTTTTCTTACAAACAAGTTCGGTTGCATGATCTGTGGTCGGGTTTTGCAGGTGGATCTTGGTCTCATTAAGAGAAACCCATTATGCCGCCTTGGTCTTTAATTGGTCCAAACCATTCCGTATGAGAGTTTTTCCTTCAGTTATTTTATAGTGACTTGCTGTCCAAAAATCTTAAAATTGGATTCCAGATACAAGCAATTGAATAGTGAGTTTCATAAACCATTTTGTAGCAATGATAAGAAATTCTCTGAGGCATCTGTCGTGGGTATTGTTAGATGGTAATTTTTCGAAAAATTAACTTTGGATTGAACCCTTTCAAGGCTATGAAATCAATCCCTTGCAGATGATTGAATTCGTTACTTGGCAATGTGGATTTATTTTGTTACCTCTTATCTTCATGTGCTGCAACATTTATCATTTGTTTGGTCATTTGCTTTGGTGGTAAGGTGGAATATATGGTACTGAACAATAAAAGTAAACCCTAAAGAATGAAACTAGGTTAAAATTTGATCTATTTTACTATCCAATCACGTACTAATGAGTCTCGGCGATTGTTGTCAAATGGCTTTGTCATAGAATTCTTCTTGAAAAAAAAGTAAAAGTAGAAGTTGCCAAATGTCCTAAAATATCCTTCTATTGTTACATTTACAACAAGACAACATGAACATCTGTAAGTTTACACAACAATATACAATGAAATATGTTATTCCTACCTAAATATATGTTTTTGAGAATCACACAGCATTGTTTTCTATGACCGCGTCATCTTGACTGTCTAATGGCTGTTCATACATGATACCAGCTTCAAATCTTCTGCGTCTCTCCACTGCAGCGTCAACTCTTGTATTGAATTCTTCATCCGTGCTTGCCAACATGTACCGCAGCTTAAAATTAATCCGATTTTCCACCATGATCTTGTGCCTAGCAATTATTCGCTCATCAAGAGAATAACTGAAGAACCTGTAGTATTCCGAGAACTCAGTATTTGAAGAATGGCACAGATAATGCATACATAAAGATGAATAAAATGGAACTTAAATTTGAAGATAATAGCTGAAAAACCTGTAGTAATTCAGAACTCAGTATTCGAATAATAACTCATCAAGCATACATGGAGAGATTCGCGCATGCACACAGCCACTCAAGAGCATGTATATGTTTGTATGTTTATGAATGGAGAACTTTGATTTGGAGGTTTACATTGACAATGTGTACCTTGGAAATTCGATGAGATCCTGCAAAGGACGAACCATCACTCTCCTTAAGTAACGGTACTTGGGACGAAGGACATCTATGTTATAACGAAGTAGCATTGGAAAATCAGCTACCATTCCACCCAATACTGGAAGTGGTATACCAAGTGATAAAAAGTATTTCACATTGTGATCCAGTTTATTCACAATGCTGCATCCTAAAAGCTCTGGCCCTAAAGCAATCACCTTCCCTATGTTCTGTTGGGAAACCCCAGCTCTTGTCAACAAGAAAATGACCTGCATAAATGCATAATTGGAACAACCTTTACAAATTAAAATCTTCCCCGATCAGCAATTAACCATCTTTTCTTGTAAAATTTTTACAGAGGTAACAAGAGACGACCAAAGAGAGAGAAGAATTGTACCACTGGGCGTATCTTTTTGTAGAGGCTGTATGTTAATAATGAGGGAAATCTGGCAAGAACACTGCCAATGGCATCTTCTTGAATGCCTATATCTCGTAAAAATTGAACCTCCAAAAACCCAAAGTGGATTTTGTTAGTCTTAGCAATGAAGTACTTTAGCAGCATTTACAAATTCCCACAAATTAGTTCCATATTTTCTGAAGTCATTAAATATAAGTCGATAAGAAGTCCAACAGCATATAGTAATCCAGCAAGCTGGATATCGCGTTGGATTCACAATGTGCATTTCAAAGAGAGTTTTAAAGTTTGATTATATGGCAAGAAAGACATACCTTTGGCACAATGGTTTTCTCAAGATCGACACAAAAAACCATTGGCTTCATAGTGAGGATTCTTCTCATACCATCTTTAGAAATCCCTAGGTAATAGAAATACTTAACAAGAGGCTTCAATCTATCTTCAATGCTGCAAATCATCAGTTGTGGTTTAAATGCTAAAAGTCTCCCTACATCTTCATTATTGAGGCCAAACTCCTTTAGATAAGCTACCTGCATAAAAGGGAACCAAACATCGCTTTGTAACTTACTCAAATTCACATTTCTATAAGCAAACATTTCCTGGCATTATAGGAACAATTACACTGAAGTAAAGATAATACAGTACCATCTTGAAATATTCCATAAACCATGATAATAATGGGAAAACTGAAAAAAATGGAGTTTAATTAGGTACCTTTTGGTTCATCTCTTCCACAGAGAGGTAACCAAACACCTTGGGACAGTCAAAAAGCATCGTTCCAAAGTCATTTCTATCCATACCCATGTTCAAATAAAATTCCGTTCGAAACTTCACTTCTTCCATGTTAAAGGACAATATCTCGGGACATCGACTAATGACGTAGCCCATCCAATCCCTCCTCAGGCCATTGTCCTCCAAATACTCAACAATCTCATCCAAGTCCTCTAAGCTGCGTTCCAATATATTTTCACCAGCTCGCGTCAATGCCACACCTATAAATCTCCCTTTCACATGGATCAACTTCAACCATTCAGCCAGCCATCTTATGGAATAAAGATTTCCTCTTGAAGTGCATATAAGCCTCCCAATTTGGGGATACGAAAGTGAATTGTGTTTCAACCATCTGCAAGAAATTCAGTGTAGAAAGCCTTCTTTTCATGTATTCACTTCTTTTGTGCAATGTGATATAAAAGAATAATTCATTCAAGATTCTAAACTAATAAACAACACAAATTGTTAACACATAAGTTCAACCATATTGTCCTATGGAAGTGGCAAAGGCAAACAATCCTTACTCTACATAAAGATCACGTACCTTATAAGAGGCACAACATTAGAGTCATCAACGAAGGCCTCGGCACGAACATTATAGGATGACATTGAGAATTCGGGCAATTGCTTCATGGAAACAGCTTGAATCATAACATAATCGATAAAATCGGACAATTCAGAAACCAAATTATTAACATAAGTAATCCCAAACTTGCCCTTTCTCATAGCATCTTTGAAAATCTCCACAGTCACTTTCCTCCTTATCTCAAGCGCCTTCATTAGCATCTCATCATCATCATCATCAAATTTTCCGCGTTTGGAAGAACTATTAACAGTTAGTGAAGAAGCGTTAGCATAAATAGAGCCGGGAAATTGAGGTGCCCTTTTGTTTATAAGTGAAATTTCCAACTGCTTTTCTTCAGATTCTCTGCGCAATNGCGCCTTCATTAGCATCCCATCATCATCAAATTTTCCGCGTTTGGAAGAACTATTAACAGTTAGTGAAGAAGCGTTAGCATAAATAGAGCCGGGAAATTGAGGTGCCCTTTTGTTTATAAGTGAAATTTCCAACTGCTTTTCTTCAGATTCTCTGCGCAATGGTGGTTGATTTTCATGTGGTGAATGTGAGTTCTGTTGTTCTTGGGGAGATAGGTGGCGGAGGAGGAGGGCGGTGGACTGGGCGTTATGAGTTCGCAGAATGTTATCTTCATTATGCAAATTGGTGGCGGTATCTTGATTTTGAAGTGCTTGGGGTTGGTGTTGGTGGAGGGAATAGGAAATTGGGATGAGGTGGGGAAATTTGGAGGTTTTGATGGTTGGAGTAGCTTTCCGGTTGGTTTGGTGGAGGAGGACGACGGGGAGATGGTGGAGTTGAAGCTGAGACGCCAGCATCTTTCAACGGAGGGAAATTGGATTGAGGTGTTTCGTGGCAAAAGAAGGTTAACTAAAGGGAAATTACAAAGTCTGTCTCCATATTTGATACTTATAGCAATTAAACCTATAACTTTTATATTAAAGAACATAGAAAGTCCATCATTTCAATTTCATTCACCTTAGTCCCAACTAACATTTTCCTTCCAATTGAAGGTAAAAATGTCACAGTTTAATGGTGAGGTTTATTCGATTTTCCTTTTCCTTTTACATTTTTGTTCTTCTATTTGTTTATTTTTTTACTTGAGCCCCTATTTTTTCTTCAAAAAACAAAATTTTCCTTTTAAGAGTTATAGGTCCCGTCATAAGTTATATAATTAATCTTAGTTAGAGATATATATCGTATCTCTGAACGCAATCATCTAAGATTTTGTTAGATTTTATTTCATTCCCAAATTTACTCATGCAATACATTATTAGAAAGTTCGGATTTTATTTCGAACATAGAGACTAGAGGTGGCAATCGAGCCG
>CAIGRR010469238.1:0-18476 GCA_903798365.1 Fraxinus sp. 1973-6204 | reverse complement strand
TACTCCTACAAACACAAATAATATCGAATTAAGCCATATTTCAACATATTTATCGACAATAGTCCATGTTTTGTGGTATAAATAAGTGCGTAAAACACACTTATCAGAGCTCATACCATATTAAATGCCTAAAGCCCAATAAATTTAATTTTAATTAGATCATTTTGAATGTGCTTAACATTAAGATAGCGTTTAATACAATTATATATGTAGGCTCACGCGACAAGTTAAAACCCAACAAGATTGGTTAGTGCACATAAACCTTATATCCACGCTAGTCCATCTTATAGCATGTATATTGGACTCAAGCAAAGAAATATTAAATCGATTGAAGATTTGCAATATCAAATCAAGAATCCTAGTACTAAGGGTGGGCAAAAAAATCGAANAAACCCAACAAGATTGGTTAGTGCACATAAACCTTATATCCACGCTAGTCCATCTTATAGCATGTATATTGGACTCAAGCAAAGAAATATTAAATCGATTGAAGATTTGCAATATCAAATCAAGAATCCTAGTACTAAGGGTGGGCAAAAAAATCGAAAAACCGACCAAACCAAACCGACTCGGGTCGGTTTGGGTCGGTTTGATTTAAGAGTTAGAGTGGATTGGTTTGGGTTGAAATATTTTCAAACCGACTAATTTGGTTTTGGTTTCGGGTTGGGGTCGAAACCAACCCAAATTGAACTGCACCTAGCCCTAGATCCTACTGAGATAAAAATTGGACTTAAATATCTAATTGGGCGACGAGAAAGATGAATAATGAAATAGATCTTTGAGATGTGCAACATTCTTTCACATTGGGCAATCTTGAATTTTTCAAACAAGCGAAACTATGAATTATAGAATCATTTAATCATTTTTATTAAAATGTGGTTTAGATGTGTCAAAATCAGGCAAGCTAGTCCAAAATCACTAAGCTCGTCCGCTAAAAGACTGAAATGCTAGCAGAGTTGATGCTCAATCCTTTTTAAGTGTAATACTTGTACTAAAGTCTTATTGTATTTTATGATATGATTCATCGAATTTTATAGTCATTCGCATGGGTGCGACATTGGCCTGACTTACTTGAGCTTGTGAGCCTCTTTCATTTAGGTATTGCCACATTTAAAATTGTAAGGATTCATTAGAGTAGGGTTCGTTTATGTCCATTTGCTTTTGAATTAACAAGGACTCGTACAAATCAAGCTCACTCGTGTCACTTGCCAATGAGTTTTGAGAAATTTTACCAGCCAAGCTTGCTTTTGCTACTTAACACTGGTGCGGACTTCTATGAAACACACGTGAAAGTTATTCCCATCCCAAGTGGTGGTTCAATAAGGCCTTTGACCGCCTGTCTCGTCTTGAATTTGAATAGAAAAAAGCCTGTATTTGAAGTTTTTTTTGTCTTTCATGCCTTCGTATTTGCGATTCTTCCAGTTTTGTTCTTCGCGAATCGTCTTATTCTTTTTGGCCAATCTCCCTTCTCCACACAGTAATCCCACCATACATCCATGTTGCTTGGGAGGATGGTGGAAGACTTCTTGCTATTGGGTATTGGCACATGATTAAAAAATTACAATAATTAAGTCTTATCTCGAGGGGAAAATAAATCTAAAGAAGTTTATCGAAAGAGGAAAATAAAACAAAATCAAGAAAACAACAAATAATAATGTGATGAAAAATATTATTTTATTAAAGAATGAGAATGAAAATTTTAATGCGAGTCAAACAAACGCTAAGTTAAAAATAAAATAAAAAAAAAGCCAAGACTAATAAGATGTAGACATTGGGGAGATGGAATACATGTTAGTCGAACGTAAAAGTTATTTCTAGAATTAAGAACGTGTTTGATAAAAAAAAATAAGTTTAGCCTCTAATTACTCTTTAAATAAATATACTCTAAAATAGCAAAAGCAGAAAAAAGTAGGCATTAGACTTAACTACACTTTTTGTCCACTACGCAGCCTCTTCGTAGTTACCATTAATTGAAAAATAAATCACAGCCGTTAATCACATCCATCCTTCAATCACAGCCGTTAGATCAAATACACATTCATTCATAAAGCTATTGTCCTTCATCCCCGCAGTAACAGTAAAGTCTCACCCTCAATCCATTGGCTTTTTTTCTCAAGAAAAGTCCCAAAAATAATTAATTATTTTCGTTAATTAATTATATCTATTACATACATTTTTATATATCGATATACGTAACATACATATATATATATTATTTTCCGGATCTGAGTCTCGTCGGAACCCATCGGCGCTTAAACCTGAATTTTACCTCTAAATAACCCTAACACACACACACACCGCTGAGTCATTTTTCTTTCTCTCTGTAGAAGTTCAGATCTTTCTAATTTGTTCATCTGTTTTTGAGAAGCGAAAGTTGGAAGTTTTTCATTTCTTGAAAATCGAAGAGATTTTAGCTGGTGAGTTTGAGTATTTTGTTATTTATACTTCTGCATGTCAAAATAATTTTTTATTTTACTAACTGGATGTTCTTGCATGTGAAAACGTGTTTCTTTGCTAGAGTTTAGCCTTTAGTTGTATTTATTGTTGGAAAATTTTCGTCTGTGTGAAGTTTTCTGCTTTATTTTGTTGTTTTGTGTGGAGAATTTGTAACTTTTTACTGGAAACTTAAGCCGGGACAAGAACTAACTATGTGCCACATTTCTTGCATTTAAAATGAATGGGTAGTTTGTATTTAATTTTCTGAGGGTTTATGGATTTATGTTCTTAAATTTGATGAACAAATGTTTTCTGGAAGTAGAGTTATCTTTTCCTGTATTTTATGCAAATAATGGTGAAGTTTCCTTCACCATATAACTGGGATTGTGTAATGTTTCAAATTTCTTGATTTTTTCTATTTTAATTTACTGTTTACTCGTTGTTATTGCTTTTCTTTTATTTTCTTTTTGAAGGAGCAATTTTGTCCTCGATAAACTTGTTTACATTTCCGGTGAAGAAACTATACAAGGTAAGGGAATGAAACGGGGGCATTTAAGTTGCACTGACTCTGTTGCATTTTCCCTCTCAAGAAATTCACAACTAAATTAACTTGCCAGTTTGTAAGGTTATTTAAACAGGAGAGGTTTAAAGGCCTGGGGCCTTTTGCAACCATTAGTTAGTTTTTGTAGAGAGGAGCAATTGAAGAAAGACACGTCATGAGGAGGACAGGCAGCACACACACACACACACACACAGAGAGCAAATTCAGCTAATAGTTGGTTTTCGTGTATGAAAGGCAATTCTACTTAGAGCAGTGATTTACGTTGAAAGCCGTTCTTAATGAAGTTGGTTTATGAATTTTCCTGTATTTCTTTAGAGATGGTGATTTCTATCTGATGGATAGGCTAAACACGACCTCAAAGGCTCCCAGGTCTGGCAAATTGGAGAGTGTCATGGAACTTTGAGACCTACAATGAAATTATTTTGATATCCAGACTAGTAGTCATGGGATTACAAGCCAATAGCCTTGGGCAACTGCTCCTTGCCATTGATGGAAGGATATAACATATAATAAAAGCAATCTTCCGAGGAGGCCTGTTGGAGAATATTGTACACTATCACTTAGGCCCCATTTGGTAGGGATTTTAACCCAATTAAAATTGAAAATATAGCCGTTATTGGGTCCCACTCGTCTAATAAAAGTCAACAATAATGGCTAGTTTTTCAATTTTAATCCGATTTTAATCTCTACCAAACGGGCCCTTAATTTCTTTACAAAATTACTTGTTTCATTGTTAATGTGCTATAAAATGAAGTGCACTTTCATGTGTTCAAAATTGTTCATCTCTCCATTTTGGTGTCTAATATGAGTAAGCACACTTTAAATCTTTAGAAGACAATGAGTGCAAAGCCTTGCCCATGAATCAAAATTATTGAAAGTTCAAAATTGGTTTTGTGCAGATCTCCGTATCTTGGATTATGGTTTGGGTAAATGATGGGATGGTTGAAATATTTCAGGATGTATGACTTTATGTTTAGGGGAGAGCTGTCGTGGGATATCGTTAAGGACGTAATATCTTTAGAGTGCAAGGAGATGGGATGTGTCGCTGGGTTAAATGGAATAAAGCATTTGGCATGGTTTTAGAACAACTCTAGAATGCGATGTATCAGTATATGCGGAATGAAGGAGATTGCCTTGCTATTAAATTGAAAGCATCGTAACAAATGTGTTGGAATTGGCAATGTGCATGTCTGGATTTACTATAGTTGTGTAAAATGTTTTGCTTGAATTTGTTACTCTCTTTTACACAGTTATAAAGCATATTTCAATCAGATACAGTATATATATGTACTTTTTTTCTCTCTCTTTTTTTTTGCTGTAATTCGGTTGGCACTCCTAATGTTTGGGTGCCTAGGCTCTTTCTCAATTTCAGTGTCTTGAGGACTGCATTATATTTTTTGTTTCTTTTATCTTGAATGCCTCTTAACAAACTTTGCTGTGAAATCATTCTATCCATTTAGCTTGGTGTGGTTTGCCTTGACATCTTCTGCAGGTTTGACTACTCATGAAGTTGTAAAGCTATATGTTTTTTTTCCTTTTACATGGATTCCACCCTGCTGGTGCATCATTGATGAAATTTCTCCACATGAATGGACATGCTTAATTTGTACCTATATATGGTAAACCATAACCAAGTCAGAGGCGGTAAAGTACAAATAATCGCCTGCCCTGAACTAAAGAAAAACAGAACTTGACCCTAACCCAAAGGCCTAAATGCTGTGCTTCTTCTTCTTCTTCTTCTTTTTTTTAATGAATTTTTTTCTTGTGTTTCAAAGATATGCTTGAATTAATATGTGTAACAGTTGGCTTGTCCTTTACTGTTTAGGTTGGTGCTAGTGTCGGACAATCCATTTTGAACCATTTTATGGTTTGCACACTTTCATGTTGCCACTTCTTACTGCAGTCTTTATGTTTATGCATTTTCTGTTATATGTACAGTGAACTAACACACAATTTTCATCATTGGCGTTTGTTTTTTCTTCTAGCTCTGAGTATGAGATAGGCATCTTGGTGCAATTATGGCCTCCAAAGGTCCACGGTCCAAGCTTGATCATGAAACGCGGGCTAGGCGGCAAAAGGTAAATATGTTTCACTCTTATCGTTGATGTTTATATTACAAACACTTTTGCATGTGAATGTGGTAATGTTTTTATACGAGAATGTATGTAACTATCCTTTAAAAATTACATTTACCTTTAACTATGATTATACTTCCTGGAGCCAAATTAAAGTTTTTAGATGTTTTCACTGGTCAGATCTACCATGTGGATTCATGCCTTTTTAAGTACATTAAGGCAAAAATATAAATCTTGAATTTGAGAGCAATAAATGGAATCCTGTTGTTTGGATTTCCCAAGATCTTTAAAAAATTTGCTTTCGAGATCTAAATCTGATACTCAAATTCCAGTTGAGTTTTTCTTTCTTTTTTAATCCTTTTGTTCTATAACTTACTCTTCATAAACTTAAGCATTTGTAGGTCCTAACTATTGCTGAATTATAGATTTGCACATAAAGGAGGAGAGCTGATTGTAGGATTGGAAATGATTTGCAAATCCTTGAATTAGTGTCCAACCAAATTCAGTATTTGGATTCTTACTCTTAAATTCAAAATCATATCCATAAAATTGTGAAAGAGAAATCATCCTTAGACATTTTTTTTGTCAGCTAATATAGTTGCCAGTTTGTATATATGCTAAATGACGTCGTAGTTGGGATTCCATCTCAAATCAGGATATTCATCATGAGAGGAATTTTAATCTTGTTTTGGATCAACAATAGCCTTCGAAGAATACAGATTGGATCATGGCAATAGAACATCTTGACATTGATACTTCACAGTGATATTGTATTAATATATTTTACATTGTAAATTTATTACTCTAGGCACTAGAAGCTCCCAAAGAACCTCAACGTCCTAAAGCACACTGGGATCATGTTCTGGAAGAGATGGTTTGGTTATCAAAGGTGATGAAAATGCATTCCTTTCATATGGTCCATTGCATGATAATTTGTTGTGTTATAATATATATATATTTTTTATGGGTTTCTTAACAACTGTGTTACTAGCAGGACTTTGAATCAGAGAGAAAATGGAAACTTGCTCAAGCAAAGAAAGTTGCAATAAGGGCCAGCAAGGGCATGCTGGATCAGGCCACAAGGGGAGAGAAGAGAGTGAAGGTTTAGATTTAATTTTCGTCCTGAAAAGTTTCATACGTGTAGGCTATACAAGAACAGAAAATTATTTGCACATTCTACTGATGGTTGTACTTGTTTTCCTAATGCTTTGATCAGGAAGAGGAACAGCGGTTGAGAAAAGTGGCGGTCAATATATCTAAAGACGTAAAAAAATTTTGGACAAAAATAGAGAAGCTGGCAAGTCATTTAGGATAATTGCTTTTAATCATCTTCCGAACCTGTTGTGTTCACTACCTTCTGAGAGCAAAAAATTCCTATGCATGGTTGTTGCAGGTCCTGTACAAGCATCAGCTAGAGCTTGATGAAAAGAAGAAAAAAGCACTTGATAAGCAGCTGGAGTTTCTTCTAGGGCAAACTGAAAGGTAAACTGCTGTTCTCTGGAATCTCTTTCATGTAGTTATTGTACATATAGAACAATGAATAGTAGTGGCATTCCACATGATGTTATTGTGTTTGTCCATAACATAATTAACTTTACATTTTTTCTTTATGTCTTTTCGAAAATAACATTCTTTATTTTCGCAATTTTACTAGGTACTCAACGATGCTGGCAGAGAACCTTGTAAACTCACCAACTCCTCGCGAACCAGTTAACTTGTATTCTGCTCAAAAGCAGTTGAGTATTCAATGGAAAGGAGGAGGTGAAGATAGTAATAATCAGACAGCTAATTCAGTTACTGGTAGGGAAATGGTGAATTGTTCCATTTGGTTTATTTACTCTTTCTGCACTTTTTGATGTTCCCTCATTTGAACTGACAATGCTAGGATCTCAATCTAAGTCTCCTGATGTTGATGAAGACTATGATGTGCATTCTGATGATGAATCAGTAAGCCTCCTTGCTTTATGCCTTTCAGATTTTGTTAAAATGTTTATGCTTTGGAAAGTACGATGGGTCTACAAGAATCTGCAGCAGATACCTTGCATTTATAATACTAGAAATTAGGTCTGTACTCGGTTTAATTATTTTTGCACTCTTACGTGAATGGCTGTTAATTTGGTTCTGGTAGTTTCTCTTTTTCCTTTCTGTTTTATTTTCGAGTCTCTACATATTGCAAGCAATCCTGTGAATTTTAGCACTCATTATAGTTCAGGGTATTCTTCCATTTCCAATTTCAAAATTCGAGTATAGGCTCATTGCTGGTTACTTGGTTTGTGCTTATCGTTGCTGTAATTGTGCGGTATTAACTTACTCGGGTGTACAGAACTTGTATCAAATGCAATGCTAATACTTGTGTGCTTAACGACTTCTTATGAGTAATATAAGATTTGAGTCCTCTAGTCTGGGCTCGCTCAATGCTAGTAATACACAATGCTGATGTTTATGTGCTGAAATCATCTATTATGATAATGAAATTTCATATATGATTCTGCTTTAGGAAGACGATGAGCATACTATTGAAGAAGATGAGGCTCTTATAACTAAAGAAGAGAGAGAAGAAGAACTGGCTGCTTTACAAACTGAAATTGATCTACCTCTTGAGGAGCTACTTAAACGCTATGCTGCAGAGGGAGGTACATCATAAGTTACTCAATATATCTAAACCCCTATTGAATTGCAGATCGCATGTTCATTTCATATCTATGTAGATATCAAATTGAAAAGTTGAATTTTGACGGCCTCAAATGTATCCTGCTTCCTATCTAGTATTAAAGACTTGTTCAAAGATATCTTAGAAAAACTATTATATTATTTTTTTATCTTTTTAAACGTACATGATTATTGTATCCAAAGAATTGAATCCTAGATTCATCAAAATTTTCACTTCAGTGTGAACTGGTTCTTTTTACCCTAAGCTGAGCTATATTGTAGTTATGTCACTGCATAAGAACTAACTCATCCCCAATGGTACTAACTTAGTGAGTGCTTGTTTGGTAGTGATTTTAAGTGCTTATAAGTTGGTCAGATTCATTAGGACCCACTAATTTTATCTACTTTTTTAACCAAACATCCTGTAGAACCCATTGCTTGTAAGCACTTAAAAGCTTAGCAATGCAAGCAATGATTATGGTGATATACTTGTTTCTTCTTTAGTTTCCATAATGAGCAGTTTGCACATCATTTTATTAGCTGTTTTCTGATTTTATTAATTGGTATGAATGTTCGCAGTTAAGGAAAGTAGCCCACAGTATATTGTACCTCGAGCAATTGAGGCAAATGAAGATAATGCCGATTTACTGAGAGCAAATGAGGCTAGACAAGAGAATGGTCAGTTACCTGGAGCTACTGAGGCAAGAGAAGACGGAGATCACTCACCTGAAGCAACCGAAGCAAGAGATGGTAATGATGAGTGTCTGCAGCAGTTTTTTATGTCTTTTCTTAACTATCAAATTTGCTCTAGCATGTATTCAATCTTGTGCAGGACAAAATGAAGATATTGTATCTGTATGTAAGCTTGACAGAGGCAGCCCACCTGCAATACCTGGTCGTCGTTGTGTAAGTTGTATGTGATTTAGATACTGTCTCAAGTTATGGAGCATAGCCGATGCTCAATATAACATTTCTTTTTGTTTGATTAATGCAGGTTGAAAGTAATGGCAGTTTAGCTGTTTCCAATATTCATTTTTCTGAAGTCAAGACAGGCAAAATCAGAAATCAATTAAAGAAATTTCATAATTCAAAGAAAAAGCACTTGTTAGATGATTTGAATGATGAGCAAGTAAGAATGTTTATTTGAATAGAGTTTTGAACTTCTAAGAATGATTTGACGAATATTTATGTTCCATCATTTCTCTTGTTGATCTGGCTTTATTAACTAAATAAATTCTTAGCAGGCATCCTGTGTCCAATAGATATGCTTTGTCCAGTGTTATATGTTATTAACCTCAAAGATAATGGTCTTACAAGTTTAGTTTTAGACTTGTTTATGTACCTTTCTTGCATGCAAAAGCTAAGTGGACTAGATTTGGATTCCTTGATACTTTGGCAGTGGAAGGCTTCTCATGGATGTCTACAAATGATTTTAATATTTTCTAAATTTTCTGTTGTTTAGTTTCGTGGCTTTTATCATTCCTACTAATCAACTCAAAATTTAATCTGCTCGTGCTTGTCAAGCTATTTAAATAGCCTTTGTGGTGGCAGGAATAAATTAAAATTCGTTTATTCTTTTTAACCATTTCTAGTGGCTACTTTTTCTTTTTATTCAGAGGCTAAATTTTGATAATATATGTTTTTTCATTGTAGGATGATGATTTTGTTCTTTCCACTGAAGAAGAAAAGGATTTTGATATGGTAATAAATTCAGAGGGTATTTCTTTTTTTGTGGGTACTGCAGTGCCTTAAAAATTATATGTAAAACCTGCTATACTGCTGGCTATATATGAAGTTGCAGGGAGCAGAATGTTCTATGGGTTTTATAATGTTTTCCAAAATCTGATATCTTGTTTACTCAAATGCTTTGAGGGGCGAGATGGAATGTCTTTGTTTTTCAGTTATAGAATGTAATTTGGTGGAGTATATTGATATGTTGACTTGCCTTAGCACGTGGTGAAAATTTCAACTGCTTATTTCAACGCATTACTTTGATGTTCAGGATGATGAAACAACCCTGTTGGAGGAGGAGGAACTAGCAAAGGCAGAATCAAATGACACTGTGGATGAGGTAAAATCATGCATTTCTAGCTTTTCTTGTCTTAAATACTACCTTCTAGTTTGAAGTTTAATTTCCCCCAAAGATTAATCTGAATTTCTACTTCCAACGACATTTACACATGCACAAATTAAAGTTCATATGATAATTGAAAGCTACTTTTTTTCCAGATTGCACTGCTGCAAAGAGAGAGTGAAATTCCTGTACATGAACTGCTTGCAAGGTATAAAAAGGTATGTTGTAGAGTGCTTTTATATTTTCCATTCTGTTTCCAATCCCATTTTCATCCAGGTATTGTCTGAATGCTCTTCTCAGGAAAGTAGCACTGATGAAGATGTGGATGTTGATTCTGAATCTTCATGTGCTTCTGCTTCTGAGGAATCCTTTGCTTCACCAGGACAGATGAACTCTGAATGTAAGCAGCCCGGTGATCAATGTAATGAATTTCAGCCTGACATGTCCTGCCACGCAGAAGACGAAATTGAATATATTGGGAAATCTGGAGATGATAAGCAGAGTGAAAATATAATTGCTGATGCAGCTGCTGTTGCCAGGTCAGCGCAACCAACTGGCAACACATTCTCAACAACAAAAGTGCGGACTAAGTTCCCTTTTCTTCTCAAGTACCCTCTCCGTGAATATCAACATATTGGCTTGGATTGGCTAGTGACAATGTATGAGAAGAGACTTAATGGGATTCTTGCTGATGAAATGGGTTTAGGGAAAACCATCATGACAATTGCTCTGCTTGCTCATTTGGCTTGTGAGAAAGGAATATGGGGCCCCCATCTGATTGTTGTCCCAACCAGTGTCTTGCTCAACTGGGAAACCGAGTTTCTTAAATGGTGTCCTGCTTTTAAAATATTGACCTATTTTGGAAGTGCAAAAGAGCGAAAAATAAAGAGGCAAGGGTGGTTGAAACCCAATTCTTTTCATGTTTGCATAACGACTTACAGGCTTGTGATTCAGGATTCAAAAGTTTTCAAGAGGAAGAAGTGGAAGTACCTGATTCTGGATGAAGCTCATCTAATAAAAAATTGGAAGTCGCAAAGATGGCAAACACTTCTTAATTTTAACTCAAAAAGGCGTATTCTTTTAACTGGTACACCTCTACAGAATGATCTCATGGAACTTTGGTCTCTCATGCATTTCTTGATGCCGCATGTTTTCCAGTCTCACCAAGAATTTAAGGATTGGTTCAGTAATCCTATATCTGGAATGGTTGAGGGACAAGAAAAGGTAAACAAAGAAGTAGTTGACAGGCTGCATAATGTCCTCCGCCCTTTTTTACTCCGTCGATTGAAAAGAGACGTTGAGAAGCAGCTTCCTATGAAACATGAACATGTCATCTATTGTAGACTCTCAAAGAGACAGCGTAACCTTTACGAAGACTTCATTGCTAGCTCAGAGACACAAGCTACACTAGCAAGTTCCAATTTTTTTGGAATGATAAGTGTTATCATGCAGCTTCGTAAAGTTTGCAATCATCCTGATTTATTTGAAGGGCGTCCGATTGTTAGTTCTTTTGATATGAGTGGTATTGACATGCAACTGAGTTCTGCAGTTTGCTCAATGTTCACGCACGGTCCATTTTCAACTGTTGACCTTAGTGGTTTGGGATTTGTCTTCACACATCTAGATTTCTGCATGACATCTTGGGAGAGTGAAGAAATTCAAGCTATTGCTACACCACCAAGCTTAATTGAGCATTGTGCCAATCTAATTAATTTGGGAGAACAATGTTCTGGTTTCAAGCATGAGAAAAAACCACACACGACCAACATTTTTGAAGAGATCCAAAAGGCACTTTTTGATGAAAGGTTGAGAGAAGCCAAGGAATGGGCAGGATCTGTTGCTTGGTGGAATTCTTTGAGGTGCAAGAAAAAACCCATGTATTCAACCAGTCTAAGAGAGCTTGTCACGGTGAAGCATCCTGTCAATAGTATTCAACATTTGAAATGTAATCCTCTGTCTTACACATACTCTTCCAAGCTTGCTGACATTGTGCTGTCACCTGTTGAAAGATTTGAAAAAATGGTTGGTGAAGTTGAATATTTTATGTTTGCAATCCCTGCTGCACGTGCTCCCTCCCCTTTTTGCTGGTGCAGCAATGGTGGAGAGAATGTGTTCACTCACCAAACATACAAGGACAGATGCACTGAAGTTTTGTCTCCACTTCTATTCCCTGTTCGCCCTGCTATTGTGAGAAGGCAAGTCTATTTTCCTGATAGGAGACTTATTCAGTTTGACTGTGGTAAGTTGCAGGAGCTTTCGGTTCTTCTTAGACGTTTGAAATATGAAGGTCATCGAGCACTTATATTTACCCAAATGACAAAGATGCTTGATATTTTGGAGGCCTTCATAAATTTGTATGGTTACACTTACATGCGTCTAGATGGTTCCACTCAGCCAGAAGAAAGGCAAACATTAATGCAGCGGTTTAATACAAACCAAAAAATATTTCTTTTCATTTTGTCAACACGCAGTGGAGGTGTTGGCATTAACCTAGTTGGTGCAGATACAGTCATTTTCTATGATAGCGACTGGAATCCAGCCATGGATCAACAGGCACAAGATAGGTGCCATAGGATAGGGCAAACGCGTGAAGTTCACATCTATCGGTTGATCAGTGAGAGTACTATTGAAGAAAATATCTTGAAGAAAGCGAATCAAAAGCGTGCTCTTGATGATTTAGTTATACAGAGCGGAAGTTATAACACTGAATTTTTCAAAAAATTGGATCCAATGGAATTGTTTTCAGGCCACAGAACAATTACCACTAAGAATACTCAGAAAGAGAAAATTTCCCATGATGGTGGTGACATTACTCTATCTAGTGCGGATTTGGAGGCTGCTTTGAAAAATGCCGAAGATGAGGCTGACTACATGGCATTGAAGAAAGTTGAACAAGAGGAGGCTGTGGACAATCAAGAATTCACCGAGGAAGCCATTACGAAGTTAGAAGATGATGAGCTGGTTAATGAAGACGATATGAAGCCTGGTGAGCCTGATGAGCCTGCTGACCATGGTTTATTAAATACTACATCGAATGAAGTTGCTGCAATGTTAAATGGAAGTGATGCTATTGAGGAAAGGGAACTCACTTTTGCTGGTAAAGAAGATGATGTTGATATGTTGGCAGATGTCAAACAGATGGCTGCAGCTGCAGCTGCAGCTGCTGCAGGACAAGAAATCACATCCCTCGAGAGTCAACTGCGTCCCATTGATCGATATGCCATGCGTTTTCTTGAGTTGTGGGACCCCATTATAGACAAGGCTGCAGTAGAATCCAACTGTCATTTTCAGGAAACAGAATGGGAGCTGGATCGCATTGAGAAGTTAAAAGAGGATATGGAAGCAGAGATAGATGATGATGAAGAACCTTTTGAGTACGAAAGTATGTATTATCGTTCTTTAATTTTCTCAATGTATTTGTCTCTAGCTCTTGTAAATAACTCATCTTGTTTAGCCATATTTATCGCCATAAATTATTTTACCTTTTGGTTATTAACTGTCATTGACATTATATATATTCTTGTTATAACATTTAACATCTTTTTTGTGGGGTTCGAAACTTGGATGGTTATTTGCATAATTATTGTAATTGGGCTTGGCTGTGCCTGTGTATGTCATATATCTGTTTACATATCACGAACATGCTACGAGGTTTTGTGTTAACTGTAAGGATTTCCTGGTATCAGGATGGGATGCTGATTTTGCAACTGAGGTATACAGGCAACAAATTGAGGCGCTCGCTCAACATCAGGTCTGTGACACTAGCTTTAATTTACTGTTTCTAATTAAAAAGGAAGAAATTAAGCGCACTAGCTTTGTTTCTATTGGCCCACAAGTAGAAAAAAGAAATTGTCCTTCACCTCTAAATGACATTATATATTTTTCTGATATGGTTTCATTTTGATAATGTTTGATAGTTGAAGGAAGAGCTAGAATGTGAAGCCCAAGCGAATGATGATTTGGAATGTGGAAATTCTGATTCTTTAAGGTCAGCGAGATTCATAAAAGCTATAATTATGCTGGATATTGAGTTGTTCAAGGACATATCTTTTCCATCGCTTGTTCTACTATGAAATAGCTTCTTTCTTATGTTTAGTCTAGTCTACCCACCACCTTGAGGCTGAAATTCAAAGAATGCTTTGATTTATGTAGAATTTTACCCTCAACATCTCAAAATAATCATGTAAATCCAGTAGTTTCAGATCTGAGGCCCAACAAAGCTTAAATTTTATTAATATCTGATATGAATAACATTTCATGTATAGTTATCCTGTACATAAGTTGCGGCCACTTAGTGAAGCACTAAGAGTAATTGCTTGCTACAAGATAAACATCGTCTATCCCTACAGATTTGAGTTTCTATATAATTTTCCTCTTAATTTTTTTTAAATTAGACTCTCTCTATACATTATTTCCATCTTTAAATATTTTATAAAATCAATTGTATCAAGTAAATCATATTTTCTGCTCGGTAATTAAGAAATTATAAATTGGGATTTGTTTTCGAATAACAACCTTGCTCATTGTGCTACTCGAGCATCTTAACTCGATTGTCTGATTGTAAAATATTTCTATCTCTTGTTTTCTAGCCCCTACAATTGGTTTCAAATGCCAGTTCTTTTTGTGTCTGTTGGAAATCATTGCTGCATGGGTATGTATAAGTATAACAACAAAGAATTGCATCCTGATATTGCTTCTTTGGTCTGAACAGTAGTATTATAATAGGAATAAAATGCTGAGGCTTATGGACTTGCTTATTGAATGTAACTAATGTTTTTGTGCTAAATCAGCATATCAAAGTTTGCCAGTGCAGCAATGGTACTAGACTATGATGCAACATGCTATAAGACGTTGTATAGTTCTTACTGAATGCAGATATATGTTGTCATGGAATATAATAATTTATCTTTAACAGTTATGATTCTAATAATTTTTCCTACTTCTGTAGTAGATTATAACTTCCTTTTGTAAAACAGGAATGATGTGTCTATGGTTCCGAAACCCAAGTCAAAGAAGAAAACTAAAAAAGCCAAGTTCAAATCTTTAAAGAAAGGTGCTCTAGCTTCTAATACAAAAGTTGTGAAAGAAAAGTCATTGATAGAACCAATGTCCATAGATGATGAAATCATCGATGAGGAGATGATCACATCCTCCGATACTGCTTTCCCATGCTCGGCCGGGGAGAAGAAACGTAAACCAGCATCAGATGATGATGAACAGAAGAGTACAAGAAAGTCCAAGAAATTGAAGAAGGCTTCTGACGTATCCCCTATTATAAATTCAAAATATCCCGGCAAGCAGCAGAATGGTCCTAAAGACTTGCAGCTATTTGAAAATGGCGTTGATGTTGAATCCAAGCCAACAAGCAGAAGCAGGATGGGTGGGAAACTTACAATTTCTTTCATGCCTCAGAAACGGGTTTTCACAATAAAACCAGAGAAGTTAAAAAAGAAAGGGAACACTTGGTCTAAAGATAGTTTCCCTTCACCTGATTTTTGGTCGTCACATGAAGATGCTACATTGTGTGCTGTTGTTCATGAGTATGGCCCAAATTGGAGTGTAGCCAGTGAAATCTTGTATGGAATGACTGCTGGTGGGTCTTACAGGGGAAGATTTCGTCATCCAGTCCATTGTTGCGAGAGGTTTAGGGAACTCATTCAAAAATATGTTTTGTCTGGCACTGATGCTCCATATAACGACAAAGCCGGTAATACTGGCTCTGGGAAGGCTCTTCTTAAAGTAACTGAGGTATGTTAGCTAGAAACAACGTTTTCCTCTTAATATTGAAGACAAAAACAAACAAAATAAATGAAAGGGATAGGAAGAAATAAGGAATGGAAATTAAGAATGTCTTGGACATCATGGTACATCTTTGCTGGAGAAGAGATTAAAATAATGATTTTCAACTTCTCATGGTTGAGTTGCAGTCTTGTGGCATAATTTATAAAAAACTACAATATAAAAGTTTGCATATTAAAGGTGTAGTAAATGCATTAATGAAAACATGCAGGATTGAACTATGCAGGGGTTGGTCCCCGAGAGTTGTTAATTATACAGAGTTGCTAAATAAAACCTTTCAGATACACGATCACCAGGTTATCTAATTTATAACCATGTAGGTAATTTTTCCCATGAGCTGTTTGGGGATGATTTTTGAATAATAATACATGAACCTCTTGGGTTCCATGAGGAAAACCCTTACAGATGTGATCAACAATACATCTGAGCATTTCTCTCCAATCCTTCGGACGTATATATTGTTCTTTTCTGTTTAATTTTAATTATTTGTATCTGATCGTTCAACTACTTATTCATTTTACGTTGATTTTGCACTTATTTATTAACTTCAAGAGATTTTCTATTTTTTGATTTATATGAGCATCTTTTGTTATGTTAGGACAACATTGGGATGTTGCTTAGCCTTGCTTCTGAAATTCCTGATCGCGAATCACTTGTTCAAAAGCATTTTTTTGCATTGCTTTCTTCTGCCTGGAGGGTTTCATCCAGCCATAGAAGCAAACTCAGTACCTTATTTTCCCAAAATGGATTCTATTCTTCTGACCAGCTGTTAGCTTCTACGGTTGAGCATACATCACAGAAATCGTTGAGGAAACCACTGGAAAAGATTAAATTGACTAATTTGCATCAGTGCGGCAAGTTAGTAGAAGCTGCTCTTAAAAATGATTACAGCACACAAAATGCCGATGGAGCATCCATTGTTCCCCCAAGGGAGGAACCATTGGTGGCAAAAGAGCAGTTGGACATTACACTTGAACTTCAAGGAGAAAGAGATGAGGCAATACCCCTGCCCTCTGTCATAAGACTTTCTATAAATGGCACTGACCCTTCCCCATCTGTTAAGGGGTATGCAGGCGAAGATCAACATTTCAAATCTTCCCAGCATATGGTTGAAAACCGATTCAGGTATGCCCACTATTTCATATACAGCTCTTTATATGCTGGAGTAAATGTCTGGCTAATTACGCTACATTTGCTGAATTTTGATTGGACATTATGGTTAACTTGTCAATTGCCATGTTATCTGAATATGAGTCGTGAAAAATTCCTCTATTTATTCTCAGGGCTGTGTCTGGAACTTGTGTTGGAAGTTCTGTAGGGTGGGGATCAGTGGCTTTTCCCACAGGTGATGCCAGAACTGCTGCTCAAACGAAATTACAGAATTTGGGGAAACACAAGCACCCTGTTTCTGATTCAACCAAGCCTTCTAAATCGAAACTGAGAAAAACTGCTGTAGATGCTACTGATGTGCACCAGATAACTGTTGGTCCGGTATTGCAACCAATGGCGAAGCCACCTGCTGACTTTGATGTGAGGCATGATGGAGTGTCCTCCTCCTACATGCCAGTAGTCGAAACACCTTATTTTGACTATAATTGTGTGTTTGACTTGGATGAAGTGGTTCCAACCTTGGACAGTTTAGGGATGGTTCCATTCGACTTTGGACCTAATCTCATATCTGGAATAGATGATTGGTCGACCGTGCCTGAATTTACTGATATTGGGTAGTATTGGATATAAAAACATGAACCGACTTTAGGGTTTCAGGTTGGGAGCTGCCATAAATTACAGATGGCGCCATCTCATTGCTGGAGGACTCCCGATGGAGGAAAGTATTTCTTACAGATGCACAGGGGTCATAACGTGCTATCGGGGAACGGTTGCACAGGAGATATATCTGGGTACTGATCAGTGGCCTATACTTAGGATTTCGAAGGCGGATCAAAGCTGATGTCTGAGGGGGATACATAGTATCTATCGCACATATGACATGTTTGTTATGCATGCTGATTGGACAGTACTAGATAAGATTAAAGAAAAAAACTAGTTAAAATTTTGTTCATTATGCGGTGCAATACTATGTACAAACATGTTAATAGAGTTCTAGAGTAGGTTTTCTAGTAAGTGGTCTTCGTGTTGCATAATTTTTTTGTAGGATGAAACGGGCCAAGGGGGGGTGGGGATGGAGATGGAGATGCAGATGCGTCAAGTAAATTTGATTTATGCAGGCACAAGAAATAGCAAGTATTCAAATTGTTATTACTTGACCATTAGGTGTTCTTTTTTTACTTCTCAACTCCAATAATGATGAATTAATGATTTGATTCACTATTCTTATAATGGTGATCTATAGATCGAGAAGAACGGATGTGGTTGGATTTTCATGTCGATTGAAATGTATTTCTAATCCTTCTTGTAGTTGTAGGGTTAAAGACGGGACGATGGGCTATATAATGTTTGAAGCGAATACAAATAAATGTCAATATTGCGGAAATGAAGTTGAGGATTCGAATGATAAAAAAATGAATGAGCTTTATTTTTGTGTAGAACGTGTTTTGAATTAGTAGATAAGATTGATAAAAAATGTGTGGTTAAAAATGAATGAAATTTTTTTGAGTTACATTAATATTATTTTATTGAAAAATGTGCGATTAAATAGAAGTGAAAAAAATGTATTTTGAAAAAAAATTGAGATCAAACAAATGTTAACGCAAATTTTTCCACCTAACAAAATTGTGGGCCTCTAGTTAATGGGCCAGGGCTCAAGTATTAACCCGATTAGTGCACGTGACATTTCCTTGATTTCGTAAAAGTTGGAATCATAGCACGTGAATGACAACATGACCTTCATTTACCTCTCGCAAGCGGAACCCAAAAAACT
>CAIGRR010469195.1:0-15737 GCA_903798365.1 Fraxinus sp. 1973-6204 | reverse complement strand
CATTTTTTTTTTTTTTTTTTTTTGTTAAAATTCTACGCCTAATGCTTTGTTTTTGGGAAGGTAATTTTCATTGAATTCATCATTCTACGAGTTTCAGTATAAGTGCTCTTGTGTCTTCTGTATTGGGTTCTCGCCCTATCACTCGTTGAGATTGTGTTAGAGAATGAAAAAGTTGGAAAACAAGTGTAAAAAATCCAAAAAATTTCAATTACAGATTCAAAGGCTATAGTTCATGTAAATCTCTCTCTGTCTTTTATAGTTTTTGGTAAAAGCTGTTAATTTTTTGTTTTTAATTAACTCTTGATGTTTTTTTTTTTTTTTGTTTAATATTCATAGACGAGCGTTGTTCAAAGGTGAAGTTTAATATTTGATTATTTATTTCTTTACTTTTTGTTATTTATTAAACCATGTAATGTGAAGCGCTTTTGTATTTTTTCTGAATAATGCTATCTGTATATAATTGAGTTATATAATGATTGATTACAAATGATATAGTGAGAGATGATTGAGTCATAGTTTTTTTAACCAAATAATAATAATAAAAAAAATTTCCCCACTATCCTTTTGACACCTCAGTGAAGTAAAAAATACCTCATTTCCCTATAAATTATTTTTTGAAAATTGAAATTCACAACATAAAAGTAATTAAGTACCAAGGACGATTTCACTCAATCGCTAGTGTTCTTAAAATCAATGTTGTCATTATTCTTCTTTTCGCCTATTTAAATGCTTTGCATAAATGTACAACACAATATTCGTATTCATAAACACTTCTTTGCTGAAAAAACAAAAATAAAAACAAAAATTATGCATGTGAAAGATGCGTGCAAATTACGTGTAAGGCCAAACAATATGGTTGAACCAAAGAATTAAGGCATACTCTCGATGTTGTTTTCAGGGAAGGATATCATACACCTGAAATTAACTGTTAAACATGCATATGAAAGAAAGTTCATTACAAGTTCGACATGACGGCTAACAAATTTCATAGCTAATTTTTTGTAATTCTACTCTTAAGGCTATGTTTTCGTAAAGATAATTTTCAATACTTAGGCTTTTGTGTTTTTTGTTTTGGAATTTCTCTCTATTGTTCACTTTGTGTGTTAAGAGAGTGAAAAAAAAATGGAAAATTAATATGAAAAATCCCAAAAAAATTCAATTACAGATTCAAAGGCTATAGTTTATGTAGATCTCTTTCTCTGTTTTTTTATTTTTGGTAAAGGCTGTTTGATTTTTGATTTTTGATTTTTGTTTTTGTTTAATCCTTTGTGTTTGTGTTTGTGTTTCTTGTTCAATATTCATGGATGAGCATTGCTCACTGTTGAAGTTAATCTTACGTAAGAAGAATGGAGTCGAAAATTAAGAATGAATGAAACATTTACAATCTTTGTTCATTTTTCGTGCTTAAATGAAAAGAGAAATATTACATGTCTTAAATCAATGAGAATGTTTAAAATGACTTGATATATTAAAACCGCATTAGGTCATTTTACCTTTATATAACATATTTAATAAATAAATAAACACGTTTTAAATCTTTTCTTCATTAATCATTCAGTGTCAATTCAGTAAAATTGCTCGAGTCTTTTCAAACTCAGCACATGTTTGACACTCGTGAGTTAAAATTTATTTGTTATAAAATTCATTTTAATCTTTTTTTAACTTAAACATGCATTCTTCAAAAACATCGCTATTTCAAACAAAAAAAAATACTTCTAAAAAATCTACCCAAAAAATGCCCTTAATTCCAAATAAGTAGAAAAATGATTAATTGAAAGGCAAATCCCAACTTTATCATCAATAAAATCACAAAATGACTTAAAGAGTAAAAAAGATAAAATTGTCGTTTCATACTCTGCTTATTGTTGCAATTAAACTGTACAGGTACAGTACAGCAATATTCACTTCTGCGCCTTTTCGTTTTCTTTCTCTCATTTCTCTCTATCACTCACCCAGTGTGTTAGAGAGTGAAAAGGTGAGAAATTTACGCAAAAAATTCCCAAAAAATTCAATTACAGGTAAAAGGAAAAGCTTATGTAAGTATCCCTCTGTATTTTAATTTTTTGTAATAGCTGTTTGATTTTATCTTTATTTTTTGTGTTTAACCCTTGGCGTTTGTGTATTGTTTAATATTCATGGATCGTCGCCGAAAGTTTAACTTTAATTTTTTGTATGAAGTTTTGAGTTGAAAAATTGAAATGCATGTTGTTTTTTGACACTTTCTCATTTTGGGGGTTTTTGTTCTTTAATGGGGTTTTTTGGAAATAAAAATTGGAAGATTCAGTGATCACGTTTCTGTACCACTGCATGAAAAAGAGGAGCATGGTCAAAAGAGGAGTTTGAAATTATGGGGGCAATTCTTAAAACGATTCTGGATGTGACTCGTTTTCTGTAAAATTGGGGTTGGGTTTTAGATCGCCAGGGCACTCAGACTCGCACGCTCAACAGAGATGTCAAAACCCCAATTTTTTAAGGAATGTATGTTAGGGCATGCACATTCCTTGAGCCCATTTGCATGTGGATAATTCTGGCTAATTTTAATGCGTTGGATTTTAATTATTAGTGCTTCAATTAAAGTACCGAAAGAAATAAAGCCTAAAACCCGAACAAAATTTGATTTGGAAGGAAAAAAATTGAAGAACTATATTTTCCCCCCTTTTCTGGCCAGGGTTGGAAGAAGGAAGGGCCTGGTTCTTTGGAGGCTTTTGCAAATTCGTGCATATCAATTCTTAGATTTTCTATGAATTTTTCATCTGACCTTTACCTATTTTAAAGAGCAACATCTAAGGTAGGTTCTTTTCCTAAAAAATTATTTTCTCAAAGGGTTCTCAGTATCTTATGGCCCACGTATTTATAAGCAAATACCTTTGGAATAGATTATGCATTGAAAATAACTTTCTTCATAGATCTGTTTGTAGAGTGATTTAAATGAATAGGTGGTGTAAAAGAGTTATGGTGGAATTGATATCAAATTGTTTTAGTGGCTCTTAAGTAACAAGAATTTAGAGTTTCACTGATTAATTGTTATTTATTTTATTTTTTTCGGTTGATTCCAGATCTGATGGGTGCTTTGGATTCCATGGAAGAGGTTGGACCTAGTAGCCTCAGCGAGAAGTTTTCAAACGGTACCTCCAAAATGGATATCGATGATGATGATATATATTTTGATGATTCTGATTCGGATGGTGAGGCTGAAAGCTGTTTACAAGAGTTAGGTAAAGAGTTCCTGAAAAACTTCTGTAAAAAGACGTCAACAGCATTTTTTGAGCAGTATGGCCTAATTAGTCACCAAATCAACTCATATAATGATTTTATTAAACATGGCATTCAACAAATGTTCGACTCTATTGGTGAGATTATTGTGGAGCCCGGTTATGATCCGTCAAAAAGGGGAGATGGTGATTGGAGATATGCATCTCTCAAGTTTGGGAAGGTCACACTTGAGCAGCCGACATTTTGGACAGGCGAGAAGTTTTCAGCTGATGGTGGTAAAGAGTTCCTGGAAATGTATCCTCGACATGCCCGTCTGCAGAATATGACCTATTCGTCCAGGATAAAAGTTGAAACTCATCTTCAGGTATGTAGATACACATGTATCTCATTCCAACTGCTTTGATTATACGCTTCAATTGTAGTAAAGATGTGCATTTCCTGAATTCAAATACTTCCATTTCTGGTGTACTACAGTTCTTACTTTTTTTTTTGTCAGTTTTTTGATAGTAAGTATTCAATTGTCAAGAGTTCTGGTCCAAGTAACTTTACTGGTTATTAACTTCATTTAAAGTATCATTTTTTCAACTTGTTTGATTTTGTTTAAAGTATTCACTTACAGCATGAACTTCATTACAAATTTGTTTTTTCTATTCTTCTAATTGCATGTTTTCAATTTTTCCAGTTGTCATTTGTCTATTAGTTTACTCATTTCGTGCTTTGAATGGGGCTAGAATGGACGTTCTAAAGAGCTCTTATCTGCTTTGTACCAATTGCTATCTGTTGATTGGTTTTTTTTTTAACAAACTTTAGAAGGTTCATTAAGTCAATATTAATGATAGACAGCATCCTCCCAGAGTGCGTGTGTGTGCTACCTTCTTTTCTAGTTTTAATCTTTGGCATTTAATCTTTTTGCTTTGTTCCTTGAACTTTACAGGTTTATAGTAAAAATGTTGCAAGAAGTGACAAGTTCAAAACTGGAGTTGAACAATTTGTTGAGAATAAAGTACTAAATGATTATCACAGTGATATCATCTTTGGGCGACTCCCTGTAATGGTGAAGTCAGACTTGTGTTGGCTGAAAGGGGTTGAGAAAGTGGATTGTGAATTCGATCATGGAGGTTATTTTATAATCAAGGGCGCTGAGAAGGTGAGAATGCTGTGCTACTGTTTGTCAAGTAAAATTGTTTATGGTTGTGATTGTAAAGGTGTCCTTATCTAGATGATTGAGCAATAGTGACACATTTACTCTCTTTTATATCTGATTGTATTCTGAATGTACAATAACGGATGATTTTGACTGGGGTTCCTATGTTTGCTAATGAAACAACATATGTGCAAGAGGATTATCCTGAGAGATTCAACAGATGAGAGTTTTCAAATTCTTAAGTTAAGATCATGTTTAGACGATCAGTGAAGTTTAATTGCTAAAAAAACAACAAATGAAATACCGTAATGGATGGTATTAATGATATTACCAATCATGTGATACACTACGCTGTGTTTGGTGAAGATTTCATCCTATGTCTGCTAGGTTTGACTTCTTCTGGGTACAATACATTTTATTTTATTTTATCTGCGAATGGAAAGAACATGCTTTATTCACTAAAATGTCTGGCTTTTTTTTCCTTGCATATCATTTTAATGGTTTCTAAAGTTTAAAGATATTGGATGATTAATTCTTTAGCCAGGCTTATACATCTAGGTGCAACGTTCATGATTAATCCAATAAGCCTATTATCATTTCATTAAGTCCACATATTGGGTACAAGATAAGAGCTGTCTCCAAATTTATAACCAATCAGAAGGTTCTCCCTTTTTCAGTTATACTGGATCTTGTATAGAACGTGATTATTGAAGATAATTGATTAATTTTCTTTCAACCTTTATTGCAGACATTCATCGCACAGGAGCAAACATGCCTGAAAAGATTGTGGTTGTCCAATGATCCTCTGTGGACCATTGCATATCGACCCGTCTCGAAACGTAAAAGAGTATATATGAAACTAGTTCCAAAAGTGGAGCAGTTCATGGGAGGAGAAAAGTTCATGACAGTGTACTTCTCAGTGACAGAAATTCCCATCTGGATTTTGTTCTTTGCCCTGGGTGCTCAAAATGACCGAGAGATAGTAAATTTGATTGATATGGGCACAGAAGATTGTGCTATTGTGAATGTACTTCTCGCATCAATACATGATGCTGACAAACAGTGTGAGGGGTTTCGTAAGGGGGACAAGGCAATCCGTCATGTTGAGAAACTGGTAAAGAGTTGCCAATTCCCACCTAAAGAATCAATGGAAGAATGCATCACCAACTACCTGTTCCCCAATCTTAAAAGTTTTCAACAGAAGGCTCGTTTTTTAGCCTATATGGTGAAATGTCTCTTGGAAGGCTATACAGGCCGCAGGAAAGCTGATAATAGGGATGATTTCAGGAACAAGAGGTTGGAGTTGGCTGGTGAATTGCTCGAGAGAGAGTTGAGAGTTCACATTAAACATGCCGAGAGGCGCATGGTCAGGGCTATGCAAAGAGATCTTTATGGAGATAGGGAAGTGCAGTCAATTGAACACTACATGGATGCCTCAATCATAACTAATGGTCTATCTAGAGCATTTTCAACTGGAGCATGGTCCCATCCTTTCAAGAGGATGGAGAGGATCTCTGGTGTGGTGGCAACTCTGAGGCGAACAAATCCACTGCAAACAACAGCGGATATGAGGAAAACTCGCCAGCAGGTTTCATACACAGGGAGGGTTGGAGATGCTAGATACCCGTAAGTGAATGGAGTTAATACTTATCCTGTTTCATGATGTAATTCTGAAAATCTGATTCTCTCCATACAGCCTCTTTGCTGCAACTTCTTTCAATTGATAAGTTGTCATCTTTTCAACATTTCTTGTTCTTATTTTAAAGTGTGGCCGTATTTCTTCCAGAAGATGAATTAGTCAACTCCTAGCTATTATAAATTAATAATTATGGAATACTGATTCTAGAGTTTGTATTATATTTTATTCAGGTGAAGGAATGCATCTGTTTGGAAACAAAACTTTTGAAGGACGTAGCATCGAATTTTCCAAATGTATATTGTTTAAATATATTTCTGGGATGACATTTTTAAACTGAAACGATTAAGATATCCTTCACAAATCTTTTAAAGTATCTGTTTTATGAGTTTATCTATCAGGGCACTGGGCAAGTTTATCTAATGATTTAATTCTAAAATTCTTTCTTTTGCTCACAGTATTGAGCGATATATCCCTTTTATGAATATATCTTATCCACAATGCAATGGCGTATTTGAAATTTCTTCTGGCACAATTCGTAAAGAGCGTGAAATGCTGATATATCCACATAATTTGCCCTTCTAGTATCAGTTAGATGTCCTAAACCCTTACTGAATGAGTTGTCTGAAACTGCATCAATATCATACCTGTCTGAGCGACCTATATATTTCATATCATGACTTATGAGTCATTAATGTATATCGTGTTTGGCATTATAGTGTTGTTAGTATCTAATTATGTTTAGATTTGATGATACAGGCATCCTTCTCATTGGGGTAAGATTTGCTTCCTCACTACGCCAGACGGTGAAAATTGTGGACTGGTTAAGAATCTGGCAAGTTTGGGTCTTGTCAGTACGTACATACTGAATCTGGACCATATTCTTGATAAATTGTACGATTGCGGTTTGGAAAAATTGGTGGATAATTCTTCAACTGCTTTCGATGAGAAGCACAAAATTTTTGTGGACGGAGATTGGGTTGGAATATGTAGAGATTCTGCATCATTTGTTGCAAAGCTCAGACACAAACGTCGCAAAATGGATGTGCCACATCAGGTTATCTTGCATGCAAAATTTAGTTAAAAACAATTTTGACGAAACTTTAGTAAACTACATTACTAGAAAGAGCTACAAAATAAAAATATTTCATGCTTTTTTGTATATTGGAAATGTCAAATGCAATCACTGTATTTGCTTTTTCATGAATTTTTTCACTTAATTCACTATATAAATTGTGTACATTGAAGACCATTTATATCATGCATGACTTTATCATGGTACTGTCGTGAGATGTTTACGTCTCTTAAAAATTTCATGTAATTTGAAGTTAACATACATGTGCTATGCCATCAGCTATTGTACAACTGGAAGTTGTTGCTTATGTAGTCACTCCATCTTAGTATATATTAGACATGCTAGGGTATTGTATCTTGCTAATGTTCTAAACTTTATTAGCATTCATTTGGGGTTCCATGTGATTAGATGTAACTGTATTCACTTTTCTACCAACTTGTGACGTTTTCCATTGAGAACCAATCTGTATGTGTGTTTAAGCACACACTTGCATACACTCTAATGCATGTGCCCATTTGGATGCAGGTTAAATCTGTTACTGTATTGCATTCTAGTGGTGGTCTGAATTTTTATTTCTTGATTTCCTTGTAGATTGAGATCAAAAGGGACCAGCATCATGGAGAAGTGCGTATATTTACAGATGCTGGAAGGATACTCCGTCCTCTTTTAGTTGTCCGAAATTTAAAGAAAATTAGAGATTTGAAAGGAGAATATTCGTTTCAATCACTTTTAGATAATGGAATTGTTGAGCTCATTGGACCTGAGGAGGAGGAAGATTGTCAAACTGCATGGGGTATTTCCTACCTCTTTACAGCGAAGGAAGAGAATCCACCTATGAAATATACCCACTGTGAACTTGATAGTTCTTTCTTAGTTGGGATAAGCTGTGGAATTATCCCTTTTGTAAATCATGACCATGCGAGGAGGATTCTGTATCAGGCTGAGAAACATTCTCAACAAGCCATTGGATTTTCCACTACAAATCCAAATATAAGAGTTGATACTAACATTCATCAATTATATTACCCACAGAAACCACTTGTCCGGACATTGCTTTCCAACTGTCTTGGAAAGCCAAGGTATGCCCGTCACCATAAGGGCATTCTCCCTCACCCCGAATTCTTCAACGGGCAATGTGCTATCGTGGCTGTCAACGTTCATCTTGGGTACAACCAAGAGGATTCAATAGTTATGAACCGTGCATCAATGGAACGTGGTATGTTTCGTTCGGAACATATCAGAAGTTACAAAGCCGAGGTTCTTAACAAGGAAGCACTTGGAACGAAGGCCAAGGCGGAGGACTGCATAAATTTTGGAAAGATTCAGAGTAAAATTGGAAGAGTTGACAGTCTGGATGATGACGGGTTTCCTTTTATTGGTGCAAACCTCCAAACTGGTGATATTGTCATTGGAAAGCATGCAGAATCAGGGGTTGACCACAGCATCAAGCTGAAGCACACAGAAAGAGGCATGGTTCAGAAAGTGGTGCTCTCTGCTAATGACGATGGTAAGAACTTCGCGGCCGTGTCTCTGAGACAGGTAATATTAAGTTTTATGTATAATTTAATTTTTAGGAGCATCAATATCATTGATTTCTTACAATGTAGCTCACAGTCCTTTGCTTTTAAGCTGTCCCTTTATCAGCGTTGCATTCAACTCTATAGTTTTCCTTGATTATATTTCCAAATTACTTAATGCATTTTTTTTATTTGCCCCGCACAATTTTTTCAGGAAGGTGATATTCACAATTGATTGTGAACCAAAAAATAGATAGATATTTTGAGTTGATTAGCATCAGTAAAAGGAAATTTAGAAGGAACTTATGGATCATTTGGTCAACTTCAGGAAACCAGGTTTTAGATTAGCTCAACTCCCCTCGAGGCTGGAAGTCGAAACAGCTTTCCAGAATTTCCTGTATGAGTACTCTTAAAACTAATAGAAGTGAGACTGCAGGGATAGTGTAGGGAGAATATTTTACAATTGAATACTGCAGTTGCTATAAATGTTAATTTGAGATGTACTCGGGCTTTTCCTATGATCAGTATTACAACTCGACTATATTTTGCATTAGATCCTTGTGGTACTTATGTTTTTGGATATATGGCTCTACAGGTTCGTGCTCCCTGTCTTGGGGACAAATTTTCAAGCATGCATGGACAGAAGGGTGTCCTGGGGTTCCTGGAATCTCAAGAAAACTTTCCTTTCACCATGCAAGGGATAGTTCCAGATATTGTGATAAACCCTCACGCATTTCCTTCCCGACAAACTCCTGGTCAACTTTTAGAGGCTGCTTTGGGCAAAGGGATCGCCCTTGGAGGTGCACTAAAATATGCCACCCCATTTTCCACTCCATCAATGGAGGCTGTAACTGATCAGCTTCATAGGTATGAACTCGAAAATGAGCAACTTTACTTCGCCATACATAAATTTTGTTTAGTCGAAATAATCTGAGCTCATCTGACTGGCAGGCTTGGATTTTCAAGATGGGGAAACGAGAGAGTTTACGATGGCCATACTGGTGAAATGGTTCGTTCCCTCATTTTTATGGGCCCCACATTCTACCAGCGCCTGACGCATATGGCTGAAGACAAAGTAAAATTCAGGAACACAGGGCCAGTTCACCCTCTCACCCGTCAGCCAGTGGCAGACCGAAAGCGTTTTGGTGGAATCAAATTTGGTGAAATGGAACGTGACTGTTTGATAGCTCATGGGGCAGCAGCCAACCTGCATGAACGCCTCTTCACTCTCAGTGATTCCTCGCAGATGCACATATGTGGAAAATGCAAAAATATGGCAAATGTAATACAAAGGTCAGTACTTGGTGGGCGGAAAATCCGAGGTCCCTATTGTCGGTTCTGTGAGTCAGCAGAACATGTAGTTAAGGTGAATGTGCCATATGGGGCGAAGTTACTGTGTCAGGAGCTATTCAGCATGGGGATCTCTCTCAAGTTTGACACTGAAATATGTTGAGTTCCCGGTTGATTTCTGTCTATTGTGGTGTTTAAGACAATACTATGAGATTGTCGCTGTAACATTATTTACGCTTTTATTATCTTGTTGGGATGTAAGTGGTTCAGTTCAGATGGTATTCTACCTATTTTCAAATTAAGTAGTCTCTAACTTTACTGTTCTATCGATCAACATTGTTGATCCTAACTGTTATTTTTAGTCCAGATTGATGTCAAAGTTGGGTCTGCATGAAACAAATAATCGTTCGTGGGTTAGTTGTGGTGCCAATCATCCGATCAAGGGTATTTATTGGTGGAATGAGTCTCACCTGCATGGATTGATGATGACAATGTTGGTTCTTTCATTGTTCATTTGGTAAGTTGTGTTTGATTATGAATTACATGAAGATCAGTATTGACGGTGAAATTGGAATTGAAAGATCGAGCAAAATCATATTATGTCCAACACCAGGGGCGCCACTATGATCTTTGAAATTTCATTTTTTAATTTTTTGTACAAAAAGTTATGATCGAGAGCATCTAAATTTACGTAAATAAAATCACAGATTCTCAAATCATCACTATGCTTATCAATGGATTAATCTCCCTTGCCAGAAAGGGGGTGCCCGGGTCAAACCCGGGCGCCCTTTTTCTGGCAAGGAAGGGGCACCCGCTTATCAATACTACTATGATTATTAGTTTCATAGTTTGCTTTACAGATGACTGTGTGAGGTTTTTAACAACTGGATTAACTGTGTGTTTTGTCAAAAATGAAGTGAAATGTTGCCGGGTGTAAAATATGTAAATCGGGGGTACATGTAGCAGGGCTGTAGTTTGAATCCCGAATCAAATCACGCCGGATGTTGCAGCTTCTCTAATATTCTTGCTAGTCTCTTTAGCAGCATCCCATGCATCATCCATGGTCTGTTGCCTTTTCTCACTAGTTCACCGCCGTATCCATAGCTTTCTCAGTCCCTTCTTTTGCCATTTTCGCCACCACACCCGCCGTGTCCCTGCCCCACATCACCGCCTTGTTGTTTGCCATTTCTACCTTCCCTCGTATCTTCGTTCCGGTTCCTAGTCACACCCTGAAAATTATGAAAAATAAAAAACATAAATATGTACCTAATTCTTAAAATGCAAAATTCAAGAGAAAGATTTACCTTAAAATTGTCCTCGAATAGCACCTACGCCAGTAGAGATTTCTCAATTGTGAAATGTATCGAAACTTGGATGCCTCTTTTGATGAATACATGAAAATATTACCTTCTAACTTTTTGGCAATGTACAAGTTATTTCCTAAAGGACTTAATTGATCATCTTCCATAGTTCAGGCACTCCACAGTAATAAAAATAGTTTTAGTTTGTTTAGTTCGTTTTTCTCTTTCCTTCCTCTATATATACATTTTGAAGTCTGTAATTTCACTTGAGAGCTAATGAATAAAATTGTATTGATTTCTTATACTTGAACATGGTATTAGAGCGGTAGATTCTGAAATTCCAGAACCGCAAGTGACGAGTCCGTTAAAGAGGGAGGAGGATAAGCTCAAACTGAGCTGCCATGGCTGGACATCAAAATGTAGATATGCTTCTTGCAGATCCAAGGAACGAACAGACGAATCAGGGAAATGGAAGGCAGAGTGAGGTAAATAATTCAGATATGCTATTTCTTCATAGCTCAGATCATCCAGGAATGACATTAGTTACAGCTCCTCTAACTGGTAAAAATTTTCTAGCATGGAGTAGATCTGTGAAAGTTGCTCTTGGAGCTAAGATGAAGTTAGGGCTTATTGATGGTAGTGTGGAAATACCAGAGAAAAATTCACCAAATTATGATAAATGGTTGAGAGTTAACTAAATGATTACTTCGTGGTTACTGAACTCTATTTCAAAGGAAATAGTTGAGGCTTTTCTATACACCAGCACTGCTAGAGAATTATGGATGGAGATTGAAGAAAGATTTGGAACTTGTAATGGTCCTATGTTGTACTAGATCCAGCGAGAAATCAGTTCTATCTCGCAAGGTAACATGTCTATTTCAAAATACTACACGAAATTAAAGAGACTATGGGATGAACTAACCTTCTTAATGCCTATACCTGAGTGCACTTGTGGATCAACCAAGTCAGTATCAAAGATGACTTCATTCAATAGACTTATGCGATTTCTCATGGGTTTGAATGATGAATATGAACACACATGAAGCCAGATCTTGGTTATGGATCCTTTACCACCAGTCAATAAGGCCTATTCCATGATTCAAAGAGTGGAAAAACAAGATAAGTTCAGGTATCTAATGGAGAACATACTGAAGTTAGTGCTATAAATGTTAAAACTCAGGGGTATAAAAGAATTGGAGGAGGCAGAGGATATGGTAGAAAATTTGATGAGTAAAGAAGAAAAAAGGAACCAGTTCTGCATACATTGTAACACCACAAGACATAGCAGAGAATTTTGCTTTAAGCTGATTGGATATCTGGACTGGTTTAAACAATTGAGTGAACAGAAGAAAAAAAGTGGAGGAAAATTCATTGCACATATGGCAGATATTGGAGCTTCTCATCGAGTGTAATGGGAGGAATTGAAGATCAGTACCGGAACATGAACCTTACAGGAATTATTCAACAGGAACTGAAAAAAATGAAGAATGGAAAGGGAGCTAATTCTTGAAACAGTATTGACTTTGCTCATATAGATGATTTTGTAGGTTCAACTCTTAAACTTGAATTAAATTCTGCTCTAAGTGCTTCCAACTTAATAGGATCTAAGTCATGGATTGTAGATACTGGAGCTTCTAATCATATGTACAATGACATTTCGTTATTGAAAACTCCTATACCTACTAACAAAAACATTCATGTTTTTCTACTTGATGACACTATGAATTTTGTCAAACATTTTGGAAAATCTAAATACAACCTCATTCTCATAGATACCCTTCACGTTCCTGCATTCAAATTCAATCTCTTGTCAGTGAGTGAGTTAACCAAAGCTTTAAAGCTGAAATTCATTTTCATGAAAGATCATTGCCTTTTGTAGGACCTTTTGACTGAGAAGATACTAGCAGTAGGAAGGTTGATAAAGAACTTATACATACTTGACAAGACCTCCTTCTATGCATCTACTATAAAGTCTTTCATTTCTATTGCTTGTAATGTTTCCTCTTCAAATAATTCATTTTCTATTGATAGCAATAAAACCAAAGATGAATCTGTTACTCTTTAGCATAGAAGGTTAGGACATGCTTCTGGAAGTGTAATGCAACATTTGAAAATGATGAATCCTTTCAATAAAGAAATTCTTTCACCTTGTGATGTTTGTTCCTTCTCTAAACAACATAGATAGTCTTACACCAGTTGTGATATAAAAACATCAGACATCTTTGAAATATTACACGTGGATTTATGGGGGCCATATAAATACTCATCCATATGTGGAGCACATTATTTTTTGACATTGGTAGATGCCTTTAGTAGGTGCATTTAGACCTTATTAATCAGGCTTAAAACACAGGTTCTCAACACTTTGAAAAATTTGCACAAAATGGTTAAAACACAGTTTAATCATCAAAAACATTGTCCATATACACCTCAACAAAATGGAGTTGTTGAGAGAAAACATAAACATCTCTAGCAAATAGAAAGAGCACTTATGTTTCAATCTAATTTGCCAAAGAATTTTTAGGGAGAATCAATTTTAATGGCAACACACATTATAAATAAGTTACCTACTGTCATATTAAACTGGAAAACTCCTTATGAGATTTTGCACAAAAAAATGCCCACATATCAAAACTTGAAAGTTTTTGGATGTTTATGATATGCTATTAACACAAAACCATTTAAAGAAAAATTTGCACCAAGGAGTTTTAAATGCATTTTACTGGGTTTTAACACAGGACAAAAATGATTTAAGCTATATGATCTAATCAATAAACAAGTATTTGTGTCTAGGGATGTTATTTTCCATGAGCATGTTTTTCCCTACAAAGATATTCATAACTCCCAATCTTCTATAACAATACCTATGTCTGAAATGCATTCTGAAGATGATACATCAGTAAGCTCCCACCTTGAGAATCAGAATTCTCATCTTGAAACCCAAAATGATCTCCAACCTGCTTATGCAATTCTCCTGATATCAATCAACCTACTGCTACTTATCATCTCAATCAGGAAAAGGTCAATCAATCAGATGATTGCATGAATTCTTCTTCAAATCATATCATTCATACTCAGAACTCTCTTCAAACCAGGAAAAGCACCAGACCTAAATCAACACCTACATGGATGCAGGATTTTGTGAGCAACCTGTCATGCACATCTCATATTCCCATATCTAATATTTTATCCAGTACATCAAAATCCTCTTCCCATACACCAAATACTTATCCTTTTCACAAATCTCCACATTTTGAACCAAACTATTTTCACTTTCTGGCTAACATATCTACAATCCAAGAACCAAAATCTTATAAAGAGGCCAACACAAGGACATAATGGATTCAAGCTATGGAGAATGAACTTAAAACATTGGAACAAAATCAGACTTGGGAAATTGTTTCCCTGCCTCCAGGAAAAGATCCCATTGGATCAAAATGGGTTTATAAGGCAAAATCGAAATCAGTTGAGAGTCTAGACAGATGTAAAGCCAGGCTAGTGGCAAAAGGGTATAATCAGGTGGCTGGTATTGATTATGTTGACAGCTTCTCCCCTGTAGCAAAATCAGTAACGATCAGGATATTTTTTGCTATTTCATCTGCACAAGATTGGCCCATATATCAGCTGGATATTAATAACACCTTCTTGCACGATTTTGTAGAAGATGAAATTTACATGTGGCCTCCAGAAGGTTACAAAAAGTTTAAGGAAGGTGAGGTTTGTAAACTCAAAAGGTCACTTTATGGTTTAAAGCAGGCTAGCCGGCAGTGGAACTCGGAATTTTGCAAGCACTTGCAACTATATGGCTTCACATAATCTGCACATGATAATTGTCTGTTTATTCTTCATTTAGATCATAATATCACTGCTCTTCTCGTTTATGTGGATGATGTACTCATTACTGGAACAAATGATAAAAAAAATACAGAGGGTCAAACATTTTCTTGATACTACTTTCATCATAAAGGATCTTGGACTTACTAAGTATTTTTTGGGGATAGAAATAGCACGCTACTCAGAAGGTTTGTATCTCAATCAAAGGAAGTATACTATGGCATTGTCACTGATGCTAGTTTGCTGGGTTCAAAACTTGTGGATATCCCACTGCCCAAAGGTCATAAATTCACTACAAATGGTGTTTGTATCAACAACCTGATTAGTATAGGAGGCTTGTGGGAAGATTACTCTATCTTAATCTTACCAGACCAGACTTGTCTTATGCAGTTCAGCAACTAAGTTAGTTTGTTAATTCACTAACTATTTCACACTGGGAGTCTACGCTACATTTACTGAAGTACATCAAAGGCTCTATGTCAAAAGGACTTTTTTTCCTTCTCCTAACAATTTTAAACTTGCAGCTTATTGCGATGCGGATTGGGCATCATGTCCAGACTCTAGGAAGTCATTGACTTGTTATTGCATTTTTTCTGGGTGGCGCTCTTATCTCTTGGAAATCAAAGAAACAGCAAACAGTCTCGCGTAGTTCTGCAGAGGCTGAATATCGAAGTATGTTTGCTACTGTTTACGAAATTCAGTGGATCACCTATCTTCTTCAAGATTT
>CAIGRR010469088.1:0-10107 GCA_903798365.1 Fraxinus sp. 1973-6204 | reverse complement strand
AGAAGATCAAAATAAAATAAAAATACATATATATATATCGAACTAAGGAAAGTAACTTGATTTATGAAGAAAGAAGATCGGATGAAAATAGTATTTCATTAGTATATTCATTGTTTGTTGCTGAGAAGTGAAAGAAAAATAATTTCATGAAAAGGAAAAAATATGTTACGATTGTGTGGACAAACTGGTCACCGTCACGTAAGGAAAATCGTCCAAAAGGTGGAGCAACATCAGCTAATTACTCAAAATCGACATTGTGCTCTCTTTTTTGGAAGACAACGATGAAATCGATTAAGTAAGATATTTAGTGCTTGTCTGGGAGCACTATTAAGCAGTTTTTAATCCAAAAATTTACCGTTTCTTTCCATCACTGGGTCCCACATGTGAAACAAGAAGTCAAGAATGGCTGATACCAACGGTTTAAAAAGCAATTTGTTTGGCAAGATTAGCGCTCTCAAATAGGACCTTACATTCTCATGACATGCACTATTTTTAATGATGGAGATTGTGTTATTACTAACGACTATATATTTGCACACATACAATGGCTTGATATTAGATGCAAGATGTGAGGTGAAATTAATGTCGATTGCCGATGAACCCTCTAAAAATTTAAATAAGAGGGTTACACCATTATTTTTAAGGTTGAGAAATTATATGAGTTACCTAACATTTTATTATAATTTTGTCTCCTTTAATAAAAAGAAATACTTTTCAAGATATAGGAGGCCATTGGTCTAGGTGGACAACCCAATTAGTCAAAATAAAGCATAGTCGTCATCTTCACACACACACACACACACACATGAGTGTGTTTGGTAGAGATTAAAATCGGATTAAAATTGAAAAACTAGCCGTTATTGTTGACTTTTATGAGATGAGTGGGACCCAATAACGACCATATTTTTAATTTTAATCTGATTAATAGCCCTACCAAACGAGCTCTATATATGGAATTGGTGCATCAATTCAAACCATCAAAAAGCGTGTCCACATGACCATTGACCCAATTGGTCATGGTATTTGCGTGTGATCTTTCAAGCATTCTTCCACGTACCCCAATACATCGACCGACCATGTTCAAAATCTTACCACCAATTCGTAGAAAAAGACTAAAGAAATCTTAAATTAATCTAGTGCATAAAATCTTTGCAATATCTTTTGCTTATAAGTTATTAGTGAAAACAACTTCTATCTATATCCTAACTCGCTCTTCTATTCTAACAATTTGACTTTCCGTGCATTTTTTTTTTTTTTTGAATCCTACAAATTGTAAAATAATTTATTTATGTATATTTCTTAGAGTGAATTTAGCGCTGTTTACATTAAAAATCATATTTTTAATAGATTTTGTTTCATCACTCATTGAAAACATTTAAATCAAATAGGATTTTAATTTTTACCAAATATTTGACAACTAGATAATTTGTAACTCAGTGAAATTCAAACGCAAAATATTTAGGCTTAATCTGTTTGTACATAATGGATTACCACATCTCACATAATGTGCGGGGTCCACGTGTATTTAAAAATTTCGACAATGTGGTCATCATCCCCATTGTGATTAGTAGATAAAAGATTTGGTAAAAAAATTCGGTACATATAGTATGATCCAAATATTTATTTGTGCTGATCATTGTTGAAAACTTATTTTAAAATACGACGATGACACAATATTATTATGTGGGTCAACTTTAGCTAAAATAACTTGAAATATAATATTAATTGAGCGTAATTCTAGGCTCTTATCCTACTCCATGAACATTTTTGAACTAATTCCCAATTTCAATGTTAGAATTGTGGAAGCTGCTTACTGGTGTGTGGACCGTGAGTGTCAGTTCGAGCAAACCGTCAACGGTCGTTTCTAGCAGTTGTAATTAGTTAGTACAACGTGTGAGTTTTCAGCTCTCCAAATTTTGACTACCTTAATTTTTGCCAATCTGTCACGTGTCAATTTTGGCACCCTCCACCTATCACCTAATTCCTTTCTTAGGGGAGAAGTATGGGACTTCCCCGTGGTCGGTGTGGTTGGTGGGCCCAGTTTTCCGTCAGTTTAGGGGAGCCACCGCCCAAAATCGCTGGGGTGCGGTGGTTGAGTAATTAAAGAATCACTTGCACTAAATTCATAATGCTTTGAAGAGAAATAAAGAGGAAAATAATTGGTTCCCATTGTAAAATTTATGATAATTGGTAGTAAGAGTTTGTTTGGTACAGTTCAAAATTCAATTAAAATTGAAAATATAAACGTTATTGGATCTCACTCGTCTAATAAAAGTCAACAATAACGGTTCAATTTTAATTCGATCTTAATCTCTACCGAACACGCCCTAATTGAATTCTTAAAAGAACGGGATTTTGAATTAAACTATTGGAGTTTTGGAATGGACAATAAAGACATATTTTGATATATATTACAGACAAAAATAGTAGATTTATTATTATAAATAAATAACCAAATAAAAACAAACACATATATATCATTATGGTTCCAAAATTTGATACTACGATCGGATCCATAAAGTTCACCTTTTTTTAATCATTCTTCTTGAAGGAAAAAAGTAAGATAACTTTATTCTCATTTTTATTGTTTTCTTCTTGGAACGATAACTTAAGATGGAGGGTCTTCGACTCTTCATGGTACAATCGGTTGATGCCCCTCTTCTTCTTTTCTTTTCTAGTTGAAAATACAATACCAAAAATATAGCACTACTACGCTTCCATCTTATTTAATTATAATGTTATTACATGAATTTGAGAGGTCGTATTTTTATTCTTATTTTTCTAAAATAAAAAATAAAAAAATCCAATCGTACATGTCAAAGTTGATTTTAATCCAGTCGTACGTAGACTGATGTCGTAACACTAGTGGTGCTAATAGCAGTACTCTGCATCACTATTATGCACAATGGTTAACTGTGTTTTATTCATTTAAAACAAAGAGGAATAATCATTAAATCCAACTATTTATTAGAAAAATAATAACTAATGTGTAAATATGTTGTCATGTTGAGATGATAGAATATTCTATGATCGGGAAAAGTTTGATCGATCGGATAAAAAGGGAATTGTAACCACTTGTAGACTGGCACAAGTTAGAAAGGACCAAACCCCTTAGAAAATTGGGGACTATTTGATTGTTACCATATATTCAGGGTATATGTCATGATTGTCACGAATATCATGCCCGACACCACCCTATTTATTACTCAATTTCTTTTGTGGTTTAATTTTTGAAAATTAATTCTATGCAATATTTTGAGAAAATAAATAAGAACAGAAATATGAATAATAAAAAAAAGGTGAAAATGAATTTCGCATTGGAAATTCTTTTATGCCTATGGCTTGCGGCAGACTAATAAAAGAGATTCTAAGACGAAAAGGGAAGAATAATTTCATAAAGTTTGCTTTATATAAAGAAATCCTTCACTATATGGAATTCAAATTTAGGACCATTAAAGTGACCTATGATATACCATGCCATTCCAGTATTCAATTGTGACATTTTCCCTGTTAGAAATGGAAAATGCCCTTGATTTTCCTCTAACAATGTAGACAAGTGCTCGAGAAACAAAATTGTCGACGTAGTAGAATCTAATTGATTAACCATATTAAAGTCGACAATTTAGGAAAATAATCATCCTATTCATATTCAAAGATTCTTGGACTTCTCGGTGTGTGGAAGTAGTCTCCCATAAATTCTATCTCACTATCATCAATTATAGTGATTCAAATAGACGATTCACTCATTTTTTGTGATACGAATGCATCATCATTTTCTATCAATTTGTAAAAGTACAAATACATTATCACATTCCCCGTATCATGCATCGCACTGCACCACACCTTTCTCTGGTTTGAAGAGACCATTAATCAAGAGTAGATTCGAAAGGTTTATCCCTATTTTAATTTTTTACTTGATATTATTATTTAGCCTAATGAACGATAACATTTGCTCTTGTTTGATTCCCTTTAAAATAACTCTTTAATTCTCATACTAATTTTTAATCGCATTTTACACGTAAACTTAAAATTTTCTCACTTTTTAACCACACATTTAAAAAAAAAAATCATTATTCAAAACTCCATTTTTTCAAAATAATGGTCTATCAAACATGAGCAAAAAAATATATTAGTTCTATCCTATGTCACTCGAGTTTGTGAAAATAGAAACAAAATTGGTTGGGGAGTTTTTCTTTTGTGCAATTGACTAAACTTTTAATATTTTATCATAAAATTGTTTAAGAAAACAACCCTTGAAAAAGGGTTGTAGAACAAATTATATGCATGATTTTACACGAAAATAAATTTAAAAGTAGGTAAAACACTTCATCAATTGGTCAAGTTTTAGTTGCAGGCTCTGTACTATTACATGATAACAACTCAGCATATAAATCTTCAAACATCATAAATTCAAAAATCTTCAAACCTCATAAATTCATACATTTTCTTCAAACATCATATGTTTATCCTGAAGATTAGTTAATGATAATGTTTTGTAACATTTTCTTCTACCTTATCTTATCTTGGTAAAAATACAGAGTTCGTTAAGCTCCAACGAGCAATTCGATCCGATTAAGACTCAAGAAAAAATTGAGCACAAGGATTTCAAGATTGATCCGCTCAAACGAGTCACCATCTTGTGAGGACGTGTTAAGAGATAAAATCCTATATCGAATAAAGATGAAAACATAAACTAATTTATAAGAGCTTGGACTACTTCTTTTAATAAGATTAATATTTTAAGATGAAACTCCAAATCTTATCATATACCTCAAGAGATTTAAGAAATCTTCTCGAGGAAGACGACGTATTGGATAATCTTAATTAATACATTTTCACAAAGTTAATAGTTTATTTTGTCCCACTATAAATAAATTAATGCACCCTTTCCAAGAAGGGCAAATTTTCCTCCAAAAAAACAGAGAAGTTTTCTCATGTAGAATTTTTTTTTTTTTTTGCCAGATTCCATATTCCAAATTCTACAGCCCTTTCTTGTTCATCTATATAAGCCTGCATTTGAGCTTCATTTCTCTTCATCAGAACATCACAGTTTTCTTGAATTTCTCTTTGCATTCTTGTAACTGTTTTTTAAGTTTCTTGTTCATTTTCAATGGCTCCCTGTTTGAGCAAAGGTGGTTCAAATGCCACTGTTCTTGCTGATGGATTCAGCAATTCATCAATCACATTAGATGAAGATAATTTCATTGTTAATGATCATGTTTTTCTCTCTGAAGTTCCGGCGAATATCACCGCCACACCATCACCTTACACCGCCGGTGAAAAGCCCGTAGCAACCTCTCCTGGATGCTTTGTGGGCTTCGATGTGAAGGAGCCAGAAAGCCACCATGTTATCCCAATTGGGAAGCTCAAAGATATCAAATTCATGTCTATTTTCAGGTTCAAGGTCTGGTGGACTACCCACTGGATTGGAACCAATGGAAGGGACCTTGAAAGGGAAACACAAATTGTCATTCTTGACAAATCGTCTACTGGCAGACCCTATGTTTTGCTTCTTCCACTCATAGAAGGTCCTTTTCGGGCTTCACTTCAGCCCGGAAAAGACGACTACATTGACATCTGCGTCGAAAGCGGGTCTAGCAAAGTCACCGAAGCTTCATTCCGGAGTGTTCTCTACATGCACGTCGGTGATGATCCGTTCAGTTTGGTGAAAGAAGCCATGAAAGTAGTTCGAGCTCACCTTGGAACTTTCAGGCTCCTGGAGGAAAAAACTCCACCAGGTATTGTAGACAAATTTGGGTGGTGCACTTGGGATGCTTTTTATTTGACTGTTCAGCCTCAGGGCGTCTGGGAGGGCGTAAAGGGGCTGGTGGACGGCGGCTGTCCACCGGGGCTGGTGTTGATCGACGACGGGTGGCAGTCCATTTGCCATGACGAGGATCCGATTACCTCCGAGGGTATAAATCGGACATCCGCCGGCGAGCAAATGCCATGCAGGCTGATAAAATTCGAAGAAAATTACAAATTCAGAGACTACGTGAGTCCGAATAAGGGCGAGGGCATGGCAGCATTTATAAGGGACCTCAAGGACAACTTCGACAGTGTAGACTATGTGTACGTGTGGCATGCCCTGTGTGGGTACTGGGGTGGGATTCGACCCGGTGTTCCGGGCCTGCCGGAGGCAAAAGTGATTAAACCCAAGTTGACACCTGGATTAGAGACTACTATGGAAGATTTGGCTGTTGATAAGATTGTGAACAATGGTGTTGGATTGGTCCCACCAGAGATTGCTGATCGTATGTATGAAGGTATACACGCTCGTCTTGAATCCGTCGGAATTGATGGAATCAAAGTGGATGTCATTCATGTAAGTTCTTTACAATTATCTATTCCTACAAACCTAATCGTTTAGTATACAATATTAAATCCTTTTTTGGTGATATTAAAAATTTCAAATAAAATAACAATTAATCGTAGTTCATATTTCATGAAATCCACAACTTTTCAAGTATACATTTCATCAATTTTTACAAAATTTACTAAAAATTCGATTTTTATCTAAACCAAACATGGACTAAATATATTAGAACTTACTCTTTTTTTTTTTTTTTCTAATTATGTATATGTTTATATATGTAGCTATTGGAAATGTTGTGCGAGGACTATGGTGGGAGAGTCGACTTGGCCAAGGCTTATTACAAAGCCTTGACATCTTCGGTTAGGAACCACTTCAAAGGGAATGGCGTGATTGCTAGCATGGAACACTGTAACGATTTTATGTTCCTTGGAACCGAGGCCATATCTCTTGGCCGTGTTGGTAAGTTATTCAAATTTCGTGCAAGTTGTGTGTAGTTGTGTTTAATGTTACTTTTGAAAAGGTAAATTGAGACTTGTGGTAGGAAAAGTACGAGGGTGTTTGCGTGGATTAAAATCAGATTTTTAGTGGATTGTGATAGAAGTTTTTTAAAGATGTGGTTTATATTGATTGTTTGACTTTGACTTAAATTAAAATTAGATTTTAATCCGTCTCAAACAGGCCCTAAATGAGAGTAAGTACAAAGTTTTAAAATTATGTATCTGTTTAGTACCGATAATAATTCAAATTTTAATTTAAATCAAAATTAATAATTAATTTTAAACATATTTAATGGGTGTCACAACTTTTCAACTACTAATTTTATCAACTTTTATCAAAATCTACTAAAAATATAATTTTAATACCCACAAAACAGGGCTATATATTTGACAAAATAAAGTAGTTCTCTATGCATGGAGAAGCTTAACAAAGAAATGGCGCCTCTTATTTTCAATAGGTGATGACTTTTGGTGCATTGATCCATCTGGGGATCCCAATGGCACATTCTGGCTTCAAGGGTGCCACATGGTTCACTGTGCCTACAACAGCTTGTGGATGGGCAATTTCATCCATCCTGATTGGGACATGTTCCAATCTACCCATCCCTGCGCGGACTTTCACGCCGCCTCCCGTGCAATTTCCGGCGGACCCATATATGTGAGTGACTCAGTGGGCAAGCACAATTTTGAGTTGCTCAAGAGCCTGGTTCTGCCTGATGGCTCCATCTTGCGCTGCGACTACTATGCCCTCCCTACTCGTGACTGCCTCTTTGAAGACCCCCTCCATGATGGGAAAACCATGCTAAAAATTTGGAACCTGAACAAGGTGAGATTTGTGAATAAAATTATGCCTTCCAACTTCCAAGTGTTTGACGAAAGTACTAAACGAGAGTGTTTTGTTCTTTTACCGATCTAATGCAATGTCTTACGTGTTTGAATCAGTACACTGGAGTTGTGGGTGCCTTTAACTGTCAAGGAGGAGGATGGTGCAGGGAAACAAGGCGCAATCAGTGCGCCTCCCAGTATTCCCATGTTGTCTCGTCCACAGCCAGCCCCAATGACATCGAGTGGACACATGGCACAAACCCAATTCAAGTTGAAGGAGTTCAAGTATTTGCTGCCTATCTGTTCAGCGAAAAGAGGCTCATACTAGCAAAATCATCGAGCGCCATTGATATTTCACTCGAGCCCTTCAATTTTGAGCTCATAATAGTCTCTCCAGTGGCAGTTTTGGCGAACACATCTATCCAATTTGCTCCGATTGGTCTAGTGAACATGCTCAATACTGGTGGCGCAATTCAGTCATTGGAGTTTGATGATGATGATGATTCGGTGCAAGTTGGTATCAAAGGGACAGGCGAAATGAGGGTTTATGCATCACAGGAGCCAGTAGCGTGCAGAATCAATGGGAAAAGTGTGGCATTTGGCTACGAGGAGTACATGGTTATAATTCAAGTCCCATGGCCAAACTCTTCTGGGATTTCTGTTATTGACTACTTGTTTTGATATTAGGGGGTTTGCCTAAGATATCATCGGCTTTTTCCCCATATTTAATTTGATGATTTTTATTATGTCTCTTCCAAGCAAGAAATGTATTTCAAATTAAAATTCAAGTATTGAAATACAAAATAAGCACTTCAACCCATCTCTCTCTGTCTCTCATTCAAGCGCACATTAAATTCCCTCGTCACTTTAATCACATATAAAGATTTAAAATTTAAACAATTTTTTTTCAAGAAGGTCGACATTTTAAGAAATTAAGAATCAAATATTATATTAAATCCCAAAAAAAAAAAAAACGAACAATACAATATGTTGAAAGCACAATGAACAATTTGATTTCAAAATTCATGTTCATTAACGAGCTATCATCTAACATCACCATTTTAAAACGAAAATGACACATCAATCAAGTTACTCCTCCTAACAAAGATTATATTTTAAGACGGAATTTCAAGATTCGATATACACATACATACATACATAACATACATACATATTATTTTCTTTTTCTTTTTTCAAGACAAAAAGGGACACAATGTGAGTGGGATGTCTCTGTTAAGATGTGGGAAGTACACACCAAATGTCTACATCCATTGATTCCATTGTGATGATAAAAAGAGTAGAGCGCGACAAGAAGTATATATTCGTTCCCATCCATATTCTATAGGAAAGACAATATAGTGAGCTTGATCTTCATTCTACTTGACTCCCCATTGCATATATTCCATTCTTTACGTAGCCTTCAAGTAAATTCAAGGTGGACGACACGATAGAACATGTTGCAACAATTTGTAAAAGCAGAGCAAAAGAATAGATGAGAACAAGGAAAGCTATTGCACTATATTCCGTATTATAATATATATTCGATACGGTTCTTCAACTTCCTTAGCAGAAAAAGGTGGTTCTATCTCCCATTTGACCTCCAGTTTGAGAGGAAAATGATCACAAGTGTAAAGAGAGGTGAGAAAGTAATAACATTAACCATACTTGACACCTTTTTGGGGTGTATATATAGGCAGTTGATATTCGTCCACGTGCCAACATATTTTCTCCACNAGAAAAAGGTGGTTCTATCTCCCATTTGACCTCCAGTTTGAGAGGAAAATGATCACAAGTGTAAAGAGAGGTGAGAAAGTAATAACATTAACCATACTTGACACCTTTTTGGGGTGTATATATAGGCAGTTGATATTCGTCCACGTGCCAACATATTTTCTCCACGTGCTAGGCAATTTTGAGGGCCTTAATATATAGGCTTCATCAATTCCGACATTTTAGTGAGTGAGGAGTATAACTGACAATTTTGAGGCCCGTAAGATAGACACTTCATGAATCCGATATCTTGGTTAGAGGGGGAGTATATCTAACCTTTATTTGTTGGATGAGTCTGATTCGTCTAAATAATCATTTGTCTCCGAACATTCTGTTAACGATTTCTTTTAGGTTAACGCTCTATTTATTTTCTACGTAATATCAATATAAATTCGAGATTCGCTTTACATAATGTTTGTAACTACAAACAATTGCATATTGTTTCTCGGCCTTCACATTCGCTTTCCATGGAGAATACGTTGAATAGATCATGAGATGAGGGAAAACACAGAAACTGTTTTGACTAGTTGGGACCAACGACATAGGAACGCAGCCTAATTTTTCTTCATTTCCTGTGATATGGGAAAAATTCATGGATCATGTATTTACTTTACCAAAATCAAAAATCATGTTTCTAAGTTTAAAGTTGCAAAAATCAGGTTTTTTTTTTAATTAATTAATTATATTTCACAATTATTG
>CAIGRR010469059.1:0-12160 GCA_903798365.1 Fraxinus sp. 1973-6204 | reverse complement strand
ACCACAAGCTCCGCTTAAGCGCTCGACACACAAATTTTAGAATTTTTTCTTTTTCGGTATTTAATTATGAGTAATGACATTTTAGTCTTTTATGGAAAAAAATGAACATTTTAAAATGGTTGATTAGATGGTAGCATTGAAGGGCTGAGGATATTTGCACCAAGATTTAAAAGTTACGGATCATTTACGCAATCCCCATCAAATTATATACAACTCTGAAAAATAATTTTTTTTTTTTTTAAGAAGTGAATTTGTAAATAGCGATCTCTTAAAAAATGTATAATTAAAAGTAGAAAAAGTAACAAAAAAATATATAAAATAGAGAAAGGCTATTCATCGAGCCCTATAGCATGCATCAAACTTCGAGAAACAAACTTGAAGATTGAATATGTACAATAAAAAATGAGTATTAGAAAAAAAATAAAAATGTAGCCCTTGTTTGAGCTCCATTATTTGAAAAAAATTGATTTTCGAATAGTATTTTTTGAAGAACGTGTGGTTAAAAAGTAGCATATCTCTACTTGTACATAATTTGTGTTACATAATGGTATCCATACACTCACATGGGTGGGGTCCACTCGAATATTTTATTCAAACGGACCCCACATCATGTGAGTGTATGGACATCATTATGTACACCAAGCATCACTCGTAAAAATTAATTAAAATGGGCTTAAAATATGTTCCAAAGATGAGTTTTATTTGACTTAAACCATGTGGTGGGCACTTATGGCCACCACCACTTTCCCCACCTTTTCAGCCTTCTCCTTTCGATTTCCGGGAAAGTCATTATTTCCGCCACCCACCCCACAGGGGGCGGCTACGTCACTCAATTATCCTATTTTTAAAGCTTTTTCAAAGGGTAAGCCATACAATTGTTGACAAAAAGGGTAAAATGAAAATGACCCGAGCAGAAAAATCCATTGGGTATTATAGTTTTGAATAATGAGTTTGAATGATGAGTGATTCAATTCTTTTAAAAGTTAAAATAAGTGATTAAACTTTAATATGATATTTTGAAACTAAGAGAATGTTTGGTGTGGATTAAAATCAGATTTTTAGTGAATTGTAATAGAAGTTTTAAAATGTGTGGTTGAAAAGATGTGAGATCCATGAAAGATGTGGTTGATATCGATTGTTGATTTTGACTTAGATTAAATTTAGATTTTAATCCGGCACAAACAGGGCCTAAAAGTTTACTTACAAGTAAGAGCCTGTTTGATAACACTTAAAATTCAATTAAAATTGAAAATATGACCGTTATTCGGTCCTACTCGTCTAATAAAAGTCAACAATAACGGCTAGTTTTTCAATTTTAATCCGATTTTAATATCTACCAAACAAGCTCTAAGTAAGGGTATGTTTGATATAATTTTTTAGAACTGTGAATATATTTTTTTTTTAAGAATATGTGGCTGTAAAGTAAAAAAGTAAAAAAAAATATATATAAATTTAATTATAAAATGATTTTATTGAGAGAACGTATTATTGAAATTGAGTTTGAAAAATATAAATCTAGCATAAATAAGATACTATATTTTCAAATTCAAGACATCAAAAGGACTTTTGAGTGCTTGTTTGACTATGCTTAGGAAATTTGTTTACAACTAGTTTACTTATAAGTTAAATTTTTATAAATTAATTTTAAAATAATTAAGTTACTTATTTTAAATTAATAGAACTAGAACATCGTTAAAAAGAATCTTTAAATTTGGAGAGTTAAATTCAATCTCTATTTACGTTTTATAATAAATAATTTAATAGATGATGAATTTCAATTCTTCACTCGTTATAATTATTCAAGTCATATTTAATTTTATCGGTAATTGATATTTAAAATATATATATTAATTAAAAATGTTGAAAAGGCAATAAAAATTCTTTTTGGAAAAAGTGAAATAGAGAGTCTGCTAAGTGTGAAAAAGTAAAAATTCTTTTTATAATATATATACCAATTTGTCTTATGCTAGATATGAAAATATATTATTTATCTTTTCACAAATTATTACATTTAGCCCCTCACTCGTTTTGCTAAAATCATATATTTCGTAGGTTTTGGTATAAATTCATAAAATATATAATTAAAAAATTAATAAAAATTGTGGATTCAATCAAATATATGGTAACATTAATTATGAATTTCGATCTAGATTTTTACCAACTTTTTAGCAAAACTAAACATGAGCTTAATATATTTGAAAAAAAATTAACTTTTCTATTTTTTTTCTTAGAAAAATAATGGGATTAATCCAATATGTTAATTGAAAATAATAAAAATAATAATAACTTTAATTTTTACTTTTTGTATTATTATGTGAACAATTTATACCCAAAATAGTATAATTGTTTAATGACAACAAAATGTGATTCCCTCACACCCATTGCCCGAAAAATCCTTGGCAGGACGCCAACTTTCTATGTCTCGTGGCCATCCCTACAACCCTTACGAGTACATAAAATAAAGGTATAAAGTTATAAGAAATTATAATTTTATTCAAATATTATTATGCACTATAAATATCTAAAGGTAAAAATAGAAAAAAAATATACTTTCCTCTAGCAAGAGGGGATTTGTCATTTAAAACGCATTTAGGGTCTGGGGGTTAAAAATAGAAAAAAAGATATACTTTCCTCTTAACATTTTTTTTTTGGGTGGTAACGATTATGTGTAAACTTTTTTGGTGTGTTTGTGTGTATTTTTTGTTGTGATAATAATCGGGCGCCTTGACTGAAACATTATGGGTGTGTTCGGTAGAGATTAAAATAGAATTAAAATTGAAAAATTAATCATTATTGTTGATTTTTATTAAATGAGTGAGACTCAATAACAGATATATTTTTAATTTTAATTGAATTTTAAGCACGATCAAACACACCCTATATAAAATTGGATAGACATGGTAAATTAAAATCAATTTGAGTGATCGCTGGGTGATAAAATACATTTTAAAATAGTAAATTGATGAAAAATGTGTGGTTAAAAATTAAAACCCTGTTTGATGCACACTATTGAGTGAAAAATGCATTTTAAATGGTGATTTGATGGAAAATAAGAGGTTAAAAATAAGATTTTTTTTTGAATTTACGTGTAATATATGTGTGTTTTTGGAAGAATGTATACTAGAATAGTAGATTGATGAAAAATGTGTGATTGAAAAAGAAGGAAAAATTATTGATGTGATTAAATATATCATTTTATTAAAGAATGTATGGTTGAAAATGAGTAGAAAAATGAAAATGAAAATTTTAATGTTTACCAAACATGAAATTAATTTTATTGAAGAATGTGTGGTTGAAAATGAGTTTTGTAAATTATTTTATTGAAAAATATATGGTTAAAAATAAATTTTGAAAAGAATAATTTTTTTTTAAAAAATAGGACATAAACAAGGGAAATATAAGACAATGATCATCGGTGAATTTAACTGAGATTTATGTAATTTTTAAAATAATTGAATAGTTCTGTTCCTAATTTTTAACTGGATTATGCTACTTGTCCTAACACCGGTCAGGAACATTGTCAAATTTTTCACCCGACAATTCACACGTGTCGATCTTTCAAACATACACGTCATCTACTCATCACTATTCCTCTTCATCTTAACTTTATCTCTCTACCACGATCCCCTTCTATTCTTTCTCTCTCAAAAATTCATTAGGGTTTCATTTTCTCGACCGTGCGATAACAAACTCAATTTCACTCCTACAATGGGTTCACTGCCAGATCCCGGCGCGTTATTACCGCCGGCGAGTTTCGATGAGTTTCAGCGCCAGACTTCTCTGATGACCAGCTGCACACTCCTGTGGAAGGAACTTTCCGATCACTTCTCTTCCCTCGAGCAGGACCTTCAGAAGCAAGCAGATGCACTGAAAGCCAAGCTCCAAGCTTTGAGTTCGGAAACTCAGACGTCTCTGAAAGTCCTTGATAACCGCGAGTCCTCAATCTCTAAGTCCATGTCTATGGCCTTTGAATCATTGGAGAAGGCAACAAAATCTTCAATTTCTGGAGCCATATCCGAGGATCTTACTGTGTTTAAAGTTGAGAACCAGAATGAAGAGCCTGAAGTGGATAACTCCGAGGGTTTGTTTCTGAAGTTGAAATCCTTCTGCTGCAAGTTTGCCGCCAGGGATTTTTGGGATTTCATTACAGTGCGAAAGAAAGAACTGGAACTATTGAGATCGGAGTTACCAAAAGCCCTAGGAGACTGTGTAGATCCACCAAGATTTATTTTGGAGGCAATTTCAGAGGTTTTTCCTGTGGATAAGAGGGATGTGAAAATTGACAGGAATAACAATAACAACCACAATTTTAGTAATGACATGGGATGGGCCTGTGTGTTGTTATTGGAGTCATTGATTCCAGTGATGATGGATCCTGTGTTGGGGAAGGAGAGGATGCTGGTGACCCCGACCATTAAGGGAAAGGCTGAGGAGATAGCAGATACATGGAAGAAGAGCTTGGAAGAGAGGGGCGGTATTGAGAATGTGAAGACCCCGGATGTGCATACCTTCTTGCAGCATTTGGTGACTTTCGGGATTGTGAAGAAAGAGGATTTAGATTTGTATAGGAAGCTCGTGGTGGCGTCTGCTTGGAGGAAACAGATGCCCAAGCTTGCTGTTTCCCTTGGTCTTGGTGATAAAATGCCCGGTAATTTTTCATACTTATGGAATGAATTGCTTTACCACTTCTTAGTTTCATTGCTTCGTTGGTCAAAATTTAGAAGTTTTAGTAAAAGGAATGTTCCGTTTGGTTCAGGATTTTTTGGAGTAGAACCTATAAAATATGATGTCCAAGGACCAGAACTGAATGTTATATTTTTAATTCGGAAAATCTGGTCTGATTTAGACATTGCTGTCAAGCATCTCCATAACTTGGTGAAGGAATCAGTTTTAAGGTAGATTTTACAACACTCCTGAGAAAATGATGAATCTGGCAACCCAGATATTGGGTTATGTTTGTGGTCATCATTTCGAAACAGGTTTCTGCATTGGATCCTCGGATAATATTATATGGAACAATAGGTACTGAGATGTGCTATTGTCACTACTCACTCGTGAGTGTCTGTTGCAGAAGATGCTTTTGTGTTTAGTACCAATAGTGTTGATGGGATTGCCCATGATTGCCTCAGTATTATTAACAGGCAACAGGCATACAATAGCTTGGAATGGTTTAGATGCATTACATGATCTATTAGCGCCTATCAGTGTATGACTTATTGGCTGCAATGCTGCATACTTGGGGCAAACAGTGCATCATCTTATGATTTCGGTAATTAAGTCTTAGGGTGCTTAGAATAGATAGGTAGGAAAGTTCGAAGTTTTCTTTTTGAACTAAATCCCATCCAGAGCAATTAACTTGATAAATTCCCCATAATCGAATCCTAATTTGCTGAAGATAGTGGGTGTAACTAGGAGAAATGGGGTAAGTTTTGACAGAGTCCATAACTAGCTTATACCCCTATATATAGGATGAATCAACACTAGATGAAACGATGTCCTCTAGATATAATATATTTGCATCATATTTTGCCCATGTTATGCATGTTCATAGACACTCGAACGCTTCAATGCTTGAATAATGCAAATATAAACTCGATCATAATATATGAGTTCTAGCATCCCTTGGTTTCACAGGATACCTTTCTTCTTAGCATAGAAAGGGACACCGTGCGGCAGTAGTCTGCTCCGGTAGCTACCTTCCTCCTTCTCTCGGTCGTTTTGGGACGAAAGAAAATTTGATTACAAATTAAAGAAAGCTTACAACATGAAATTGAAATGCATTGAACATAACTTGATCATTGATTGCTTGAAAATTAGAAATTACAATAGATGATAGTAGGAAATTACAATGGCTAGTGCAGGGGGCGAATACTAGAATCTAATACCTCCTATAATAGCATTCTAACTATTTTACAATTGAAATAAAATATTTACAATGTGCGGCCGAAGTTGGGCAAACTGCGGCTGTGATAGGGTCACGGGGCTTAAGTAAAACTGCGGTCCGTGACACTTGGACTATTTATATTTAAAGGAAGTCAGTTTAAATCTGCATTGCTTCTAGTTATAAATGTAAAATCATGTAGTGAAACCATTAATTGTTTTGATAAGTTGTGCAGAAGAAAATGATCATAATATCTGATGACCAGTCTACCTGCTTTGAGTATTACTTCTTTGCATATACATCATCTTTAAGTCGATATTCCCTATATTGTTGGTGTTCCAGTCCTATGAGGTTAATGTATTCCCTGAAGTGAATTGTTAGGTCATTTACAACTTGTGGTACAATCTTGTTCTAGAACTTCTGTGGGTGGTGTGCATAAATGTGCTAGTGCATGGCCTTTGTCGTGGTGTCTCAGGGCCCCTGTTCCATTTTTTTGTGCAGATTTGATTGAAGAATTAATTAGCAGGGGACAGCAGGTTGATGCTGTACATTTTACTTATGAAGTTGGCCTTGCAGACAAGTTTCCCCCTGTCCCTCTGCTTAAAGCTTTTTTGAAGGATGCTAAAAAGGCTGCTATGTCAATTTTGGAGGATCCTAAAAATTCTGGTCGTGCTGCGGTATACCTCTATTTCTAATTTACTAATAAAGTTTAGTAATCTGTGCTGAGTTATATTCTTATTTTCTGTATATTTGTAATACCTGTGCATTGATGAGCTAGTTTGTCTCAAAGGGTAAATATTATTGGAGGTCACCCAGATTTGAGTGAAGATTGAATTGGATCACCCAACTTTAAAAAGTGAATTAAGTCAACATATGACGGAATGCCCATACTACCTGCTTGGACCATGAAATCCCCCATCATTGAAATATGTACATAAACAAAATGTGTGTTTTTGGGAACACAATTTACTCGATCCAAAACACCCTTTAATGTCACTCACATGTTTATGTTCTATATGATTGCATGCATCATTGAACTCCAGCCCATGTGCCATGTGGCATTTCATTTGATCAATGTCTATGCAAGTACATCCTGTCATTTGCATTAATGGTATTCAACGGAGTGACTAGATTTGGAATAAAACTAACATTTAATTACTTGATTGAGACTTTTAAAGTTGGGGTGATCCAATTGACTGTTTCCTTGTTAATTTTGGACTCTGCAAAGCTATTATCTTTCTTCATCTTAAGAAATCGAACCATAGCGTATTCTTGTCGGCAGTTGGTTTCCTTTTACAGTAGTCCGTGCATTTCATGTAAATCATCTTGCTGTAATGACCACCATCCATGCATTTACGCATTTCAAAGCAAGATGTTTGTTGTGCATTTTTTATCTTTATGGCATGCCCGTTCAGGTCATAAATTTCCTCCCATTTTTTATTTTTTTGACCTTTTATCTACAGCATCTAGCTGCCAAGAAGGAGCAATCAGCAATCCGTGCTGTTCTCAGGTGCATTGAGGAGTACAAACTTGAGAATGATTTACCAACCGAAAATCTTAAGAAGCGTCTCGAACAACTTGAGAAGACCAAGAGTGAGAAAAAGAGGCCATCTGCAAGCCACCCTGCAGCCAAAAGAACTCGAGCTAGCAATGGAGGCCCAATGCCTCCTGCCAAGGCAGGCCGTTCAACAAATGCTTATGTCTCCTCTTTCCCACCTCCTCCCACATTTATTAGGTCTCCTTCACACACCCAATACCCTTCTCCCGTTCCCCCATACCCCATGTCGCCCGCCATGTGTGGGCATGGAAGTCGGAGTCCCTCTTATGTATACTCCCCAGAAGCCACCCCTCCTACCCTTGTCGGGACATATCCAGGCACTCCGGTGAACTACATTTCATATGGAGGCTATGGCAATGGAATGGCACCTGCTTATCCACAAGCTTACTACTGATGGACGTAACTGGATGGTAACAACTGATATGATGACTTAATCCAAATGTCTTTTTAATGNATGGAGGCTATGGCAATGGAATGGCACCTGCTTATCCACAAGCTTACTACTGATGGACGTAACTGGATGGTAACAACTGATATGATGACTTAATCCAAATGTCTTTTTAATGCTGTCTGTAATCACTAACTTTTAATAGTAGCTTTATGTGTGTGTTAAATCCTCCTTAATAACTGACCTTCAGCTGTATTTCTGAATGTTAAAACTTCTAGTAAATAGGTGGTTGTGAAAAGTAATTAAGGAATATGCTTATTAGGACTCTGATAAATAGTAGGAATGACGGGGTATATTCAGCCTTACCTTAGCTCTGAAATTTTTTATTTTTTATTTATTTATAATTCCATATTTTCATGTAGGAAAAATTGCACTCGCTGGTCTCCAACTCATTGCTCATGCAGCAAATAAAACTTAAGCGAGTTAGCCCTTAACCTTGTGCCTAATGAGGAAAATTGTGCCTAATGAGGAAAATTGTTTTTTAAACTTGGCTTTTGCTTCACTGCTCGAGGTGTCCACTAATTCGAAGTGAGGCTTGTTTTTTATTTGAACCATGCGACAATTTAGCCCATGTTTGACATCCTTAAAATTTTAAAGATATTGTTTTGAATAGTATTTTTTGGGAGAATGTTTGGTTAAAAAATTGGGAAAATTTTGGGGTTACGTATAGAATATTTTATTGTGTGACTGCTGTTGAAAATGAATACAAAGATTATGCAACTGTAAGGTTGGTGGATCAATTTGTTCCCTTTTAGAGGTCGTGGGCCCTTCCCCTGCTGAGAAATGGTGTACAATATTCCCTTTGATACATTAACATAACCTTTTACATAATTTGTATCATAATGGCCATATGAAGGCTCCCTATTGGGAGGCGCCTGGGCCTACAGGCGTCCTGTCAATAGGGGGCTTACATGTGGTCATTATGACACACATTATGTACAATATTATGTACAAATAGATCTACCCTTAACAGATATACCTAGTTATCATCTCGTCACTCGAGAGAGATCTATCTATGAAATGATCTCTATGTGGACATATATGTCCTCCCGGTCTTTCGTGATCTTATCACATTGATTTAGATTGTAATTTGTTTATTATTGAATAGTGTTATGTTCACGGGTGTTTAGGTGTAATTGAGTCAATTTAAATTTATCGAATGAAATAATCGTAACTTTGTTGGGCAAGAATAATGATCTCGCTGCGTTAGTCTAAGCGTTAAGTGGTTTTGTTATAGCATTACTATTTATTATCAGATTAAACAACTTGTACACACAAAGTATAAACTTTGATTGAAACCCTTCTATGTGTCAGAAATTTGGCAGTTGATTGAAAGAAGTGGTGTCAAGATCAATGTACCAAAAGCTGTTAACTCACACAATGTAAATTAACGTGTCAATTTTCATGTACATGTAACATGGTCTTTTATTAACATATTTAAATCCCCCCGAGAGAGCCAAGACGATGATGGGTCATTCCATTGCCATCCTATAAAGTAATCATATTTGTTATAATTAGTTGATTATTAGAGAGTTAATGCATGAAGTATGGTTACTCTGCAGCGTAAAGTTTATACATTACCTTACACCCAAAAAATGATTTTCGGTACAATCACTAGCCTTCATTTGATAAATTCATTCATAAATTATTAAATTTTATTTCAGCTACATATTGTAATGATTTCACGAGTCTATTATTAAACAATTCTTCCTAATGGAGGCAAGGGGTGAGAAGCAAATAAGTTAAGATTCTTGGAGTCTAGATTGAGGCTGATTTTGAAATTCACCCTTGAGCCCTTTTAACTTTTAAGGTCTTCAAACAAAATTGACGTGCGCACAGAAATGGATAAATTTCGCCTTTTTTTTTCCTAAAATAATTTTAAATTAATTTAGGGTAAATAACACAAAACGTCCATACCTTTCATTTTTTGACATTTTCATCCTTATCTTCCACATTTCATTACGTAAAAGGTTATTTTCAACCATTTTTCCAATAAAATGACGATTTTACCCTCATATTCAAATGAAACAAAAAGAAAAGAAAAAAAATAAATTAATTGCAATCATAGTCCTAAATGTTTGAAAATATTACGGATAAGTCCTAAATTCTCCACCAACACCACTTTCACAACCCTACCAAGCCGCCACATATAGATCCACATAGCAACTCCTTCGACCACNAAACAAAAAAAAAAAAGAAAAGAAAAAATAAATAACTAATTGTAATCATAATCCTAAATTTTTCAAAATATTACAGATAAATCCTAAATTCTCCACTACCACCACTTTCACAACCCCACCAAGCCGTCACTTATAGATCCACATAGCACCAGCTTCTGGCCACCACGCCCGCCGAACTCCACCGCCACAAGCCTCGCTTCACTCTCCCCAACATCCTCTCTCACAGTTTGGTCACAAAATCTGTCGTAAACAGCCACATTTGCAGCTTAAAATGCCAAACTGTCGTATACAACCTTTCAAGCTAACCCCACCTTCGGCGCCACCCACGGTCACGCACCACCACCGATGGTTACCCCTCACCTCGACGAACCTATACATGACCTCACATCAATCAAACCTTCTTCAAATCATTTTACTGTAATCTAGACATTCGACAGTGGCGACGTCCATTTTGCCGAACTCTTCTCCTTCAATTCTTGCATCTCACAATAAATCTCCAAATTGACATCAATCGAACCATCAACAAACCCAAATGACAATGAGTATGAATCTAATTGAATCAATTATTCTCCCCAACCATTTCAATTTCTGGTCCAAAACTCTCCATTGACACGATGCACGGAGAAAGTTGTCTAACCAAAATTGGTAGGTCCTAAGTGTTCCAATATTCAAATTCGTGTGGGGGAGGACGGAGGGGGAGTGAAGCGAGATTAGTGGTGGTGGAGTTCGATGAGCGTGGTGGTCGAAAGGTGGTGCTATGTGGATCTATAGGTGGTAGTTTGGTAAGTTGTGAAAGTGGTGGTGGTGGAGAATTTATGATTTATTTGTAATTTTTTAAAAACTTAAAGACTATAGTTGCAGTTGGTTATTCATCTTTTTTTTTTTTAATTTGAATAGAAGGGTAAAATCGTCATTTTATTGAAAAAATGGTTGGAAATGACCTTTGTGCATTGAAATTTGGAAGGTAGGGGTGAAAATGTCAAAAAACAAAAGATTTGGACGCTTTGCACGATGACATTAAAAGGCATGGATGTTCTTTGCTATTTACCCATAAATTTATTAGCAAATATTCGAGGTTGGCCCTGGGCAAAATTGGAAGTATAAAACTCTTCTCTTCTCCTGTCCTGTCCTCTCCTCTTTTGACCTCTTCAGTGAATCGTTTCTCTACTCACCTGCCGCTCTCACTTAGAAACCTCGAATTACTAAGGTCAGTTCAATTTTGATTGATCTTTTCAATATCCACGAAAGACTTAGAGAAATTAGCAAATACATATTTGGAAGAGTTAGGGTTTATGCTTGTACATAACATTTTTGCGTCCCTGGATTTAAATAATATTAATTCGTAGATGCTAGTTTCAAAAGGTTTGTCTTTTTTTAGGTGTACTTGGGTGGTTTATGTATCGTGAGGGTTTTATGATTGCACTCATTTTTTCCATTCATTCAAAACAAAATATTGTGATTTAAGCTTCGTTTGAATTCCAGATGATGTTTTGTGTTGAATTTTTAATCTTTTTGACTGTTTTTTGGTTATCTTGGTTTGTAAGTTGTGTAATATATAAGCATTGCAAATTATCTGACTATTGCAGCTGAAGTTTAATCTTGTGAAAACAAGAAAAGGCTAAAAACATTATCTAAATTAATTTGAACATAATACAACAAGTATAGTCCTCTTCTTATATAAGCATTGGAAGGAGAGGTAATATCCTAATTCTAGTAGACTAAGTAATACAAATGAGTCTCCTCAAAATATAAGAAACTCTTAATAGAATAAGAAAACTGATATCCTACCATATCAACTACATAACAAAACTAATAAAATACTAGGGATCCTAGTTACGAATAATATTTAAATCCTAAGACTAGTAATAATTGATTTATAATAGAATAGTACACACCTACACCTCGATATGTGTATTATTTCCTGTTTGTGCAGTTTTTTGTTTAACTAGGTTTCACGCAAACTGAAGAAGGTGTTAGTTTATCGTGTCTCTCTCCCTCGGGGCATTGGGACTTTGAGGGCGGGGGAACATGAATGGATTCCAGAACGTATTTGCTAATGCATGATAGAATTGAAAGAGTCTTAGCTTATTAGC
>CAIGRR010469042.1:0-11300 GCA_903798365.1 Fraxinus sp. 1973-6204 | reverse complement strand
TGACAATGGAACTGAGTATAGTTGTGGACTATTTCACAATTTCTGCAACGCTGAAGGTATTAAGCATCAACTAACCATTCCCTATTCTCCTCAACAGAATGGAGTCAGCGAGAGGAAAAATAGGATTGTAATGGAAATGGCTAGGTGCTTGTTGATTGAGAAAAGGTACCTAAGGAGTTTTGGGCAGAGGCAGTTAACATTGCTGTTTATCTTCTCAACCGCTTGCCAACAAAATCATTGGAGAAGAAGACTCCATATGAGGCCTTATATGATGTCAAGACAGATATCTCACACTTGAATGTGTTTGGGAATGCTTGTTACACTCATATTCCTGATGCAAAAAAGGGATAAATTGAGTGATAAGGCTGAAGTTGGAGTACTGGTTGGTTATTGCAGCAATGCCAAATGATGTTGGGTGTTCAATCCTCAGTCCAAAAAGGTAATCTCCAGCAGAGATATCAAGGTGAATGAAGAAACTATGTGGAATTGGGAGGAAAGTTCTGTTAAAAAAACAATAAGAGAACTGATTCCTCAAAACAAAGAAGGAAGAATCAGTAAAGATGAATCTGATGATGATTCAGAATCAGCTAATGGTAGAGTGAAGATGAGGCCTTTAGCTGACATTTATGCAAGATGTAATGATGCTATAGTTGAACCTGCAAGCGTTGATGAAGCATCTAAATCACCTAATTGGATGGCTGCAATGGAGGAAGAGATCAAGATGATTAAGAAAAATGAAACTTGGGAACTAGCTGACAGACCACTGGACAAGAAAGTTATTAGAGTGAAATGGGTGTATAGGACTAAACTAANGGAGGAAGAGATCAAGATGATTAAGAAAAATGAAACTTGGGAACTAGCTGACAGACCACTGGACAAGAAAGTTATTAGAGTGAAATGGGTGTATAGGACTAAACTAAATCCAGATGGTTCAGTTAATAAGCTAAAAGCCAGACTAGTTGTTAAAGGATATGCTCAGCAGTTTGGTGTTGATTTCATTGATACTTTTGCCCCTGTTCCTAGATATGAGACTATCAGATTGCTTATAGCAATTGCAGCTCAAAGTGGTTGGAAAATCTACCAACTAGATGTCAAATCAGCCTACCTAAATGGCTACCTGGATGAGTAGATCTTCATAGAGAAATTTGAAGGTTTTCTGATAGAAGAGAATGAAGATAAAGTGTATCTATTAAAGAAAGCCTTGTATGGCTTAAAACAGGCTCCAAGAGCCTGGTATAGTCGAATATATAATCATCTTGGTTATCTTGGTTTTACAAAGAGTTTAAATGAACAAACTCTGTATATAAAACAGGTGGAAGTAGAAATGGTTATCATATCACTCTATGTTGATGATCTCTTGATCACAGGTAGCAGCAACAAATCAATTAGAGAAGTGATAGATGAATTGAAGAAGGATTTTGAAATGACTGATATGAGTGAGATGAATTACTTCCTAGGAAGGAAGATTTATCAAGATCAGCAAGGAATTTTTATTAGTCAAAGGAAGTTTACAAAGGATGTGCTAAGGATATTTAACATGGAAAACTGCAAAGCTGTTAGCACACCATTAGTTCAGAATGAAAAATTGTTGAAGGAAGACGGTGCAAAGAGATTGATGCAAATGTTTATAGAAATTTGATTGGTTGTTTATTATATTTAACAGCAACCAGACCTGATATTACATATGCTGCAAATCTTATTTCAAGATTCAGACAGGAGCCTAGTGAATTGCACTTTCAAACAGCCAAACGAGTCCTGAGATATATCAAAGGAACTGATGAATTGGGGATCTGGTTTAAGAGGTCAAAATTGTGCAAGTTAATCGGCTACACTGATAGTGATTGGGCAGGGAGTTTTGAGGATATGAAGAGCAATTCTGGCTACATATTATAGGTTGGTTCAAGTATCATATGCTAGATTTCAATGAAACAAAAAAACTGTGGCATAATCAACAGCTGAAGCTGAATACATAGCTGCTTCAAAAGCTACCAATCAAGCAATTTGGCTAAGGAAGGTGTTAGAAGATCTGAAGTTCAAGCAAGATGAGGCCACAGTTATCTATTGTGATAATCAGTCCATTGTTGCTATGGTAAAGAATCCAGTCTTCCATGATAGAACCAAACACATCAAAATCAGACACCATTCGATAAGAGAAGCTCAGGAACACAATGAAATAAAGCTGGTGCATTGCAAATCTGATGATCAACTTGCAGACACATTAACAAAGTCTTTAGCAAAGATAATGTTTGAAGCATTGAGAAACAATCTTGGTGTTTCCAACAAAAGTGACATGGAGGAATGTTGAAGTTGGTTTGTCACTTTGGCTGTCATGTTTTTCTTGTACTCAAATGGTTGTTGAATTTTGTATCTAAAGTCATATGATTTAAGTACAAATAGTTGGTAGTTTAACTTTTGTAAGTTATTTAAGTATGGTCTTATATTTTGTTGACAACTTGATAGATTGGAGTAGGTAGAAAGTTGTTGACAATCATGTGTTTTGTAAGGTTATATATTCAGCAAGAAACGTAGCATGTGTGTGGTTCTTTTTCTCTATTTTTCACTCTTAAAAATAGAGTATTTACAAAATCCGGTAAGTTTGCACAAAACCTGTAAGGAACTTCCAAATACGATAAGCATTGCAAAACCGGTAAGAACTTCCATCCGGTAAGTATTAAGCAAAACCGGTAAGAACTTGAAAATCCGGTAAGCAGTGTAGCATCCGGCGAGAACCATTCTTTCATTCTCTTTGTGTTTCTACAAATACTTTCAAAAAAAGAAAAACTTTCAGCAATTGAGAGAAGCATTAGGAGTTCAAGAGCAACAAGTGAAGAGGGAGAATTTTATCGCTAATGTATGTCGAAGTAACTTTAGCTAAACTTTACCATAATTTTTTGATGTGTGAACTCTAGTTAAATTATGGTTAGAATATGTGCTTTTGAATTGGCCTAAAGAACAAGCGTTCAGGAATTGTTATATGCTCTTCAAAAATGGAATTGGAGGACAAACAAAAAAACGGGGGAACAGAAATTGAAAAATTGGGGAACCTCTTCCATTGAATTCTCTCACGTCTTCTCCTCTCTAATTGGTAGAAAATTGGCTCTATTCAACAATTCAATCTCCTTGATTTTTCAGTTCTACCTTTCAACAATACATTTGCTGATGAATCCAGCAAGCAAATAGACTAAAATAGAAATAAATAAGGAAAGTTGTTATCTGAATCAAGCATCAATTATAAGAAATTGGTAAATTGATAATTATTGAAAATGACATTTAACCAGTATATATGAGATTTTTGGCTTATTTTACAGGTACTGCCATGATGCTAAATGATTTTTTAAATATAAGAGATACTCAATCTTGCTGAACTTATCCACAGGACTCCGACTATGAAATCCTTGTGTATTTTAGTTCCATGGCCTCTTTGCACCTTCTCTGTGCTTTTCCCTCAATCAATATTTTCAGAAAATCCCTCAATCCTTAGCCTTCTTCCATTAGATATATCAGTGCATTCTTGTGATCGAACTACAACTAGATTTGTTAGAAACCAGGATACGTCGTGTCAGTTTTATTACACTCCACTTCTATTGTGTTTTAGGTACTCTTTAGTTTTTATATATGAAATGTTAGGAAATTGAACATAACATTGCAAGTTTATGGCCAAAGTGAAATTGAAAAGAATATAAATGAACATGAGGATTTACATGGAAAACGTTCAATTTCATTTTGGATCAAATTCACGAGCAAGTATGGAAGGATTTTAATATAGTAGGAGAGTTAAAACCTCCTCCCTTTTAAGTAAAAGGAGATAACAAGATAACAACAAACCTATGCTTTTTTTATTTTTAACCTATGTGGAGTCCACTGCCGTCTAGATTGAGTATACATAGCGTTATTGTTTATTTACTATTCACATGGATAACATATCCAAGGTTCATTTGCACGTGATTTTCGTTATCCTAGAGGGATGTATCATGTTCCTACAAATATCCATGCATTTGGGATTTCCACTCACTAATGCCAGCCAACAGTGGTTTGTATATAATATCACATTTTCTTCATCTTCTTCCCCTATGGAGAAAACTGAAGCCTCGAAAGATCTCTCTTCTACTGAAGTTTATGATGATGTAAAGGAATTATTCCAAACACTTCCACAAGAGGGAAACTGGGATGGCCGTTGGCTGTCAATACAAAGGTTTTTGGTGTCCAGTACGATGTTTTCGACCAATAGTATCCTCTCAAAGACACTTTGATGCTCGTGATACTGATATACTATTGGCAAGCACGCCTAAATCAGGAACCACCTGGTTGAAAGCTCTCATCTTCAGCATTGTCAATCGCAATAATTATTCCATTGATCAAACCCCTTTACTCACATCCAACCCTCATTCACTTGTAACTTTTCTTGAATTCAATGTTTATTGGGGAAATGATAATCCTGATCTTGAGAGCATTCCCAGTCCAAGAATGTTTTCGACCCACATGCCTTGCGAGTTGCTTCCCAATACAATTCTTGAATCTAAGTGTCGGGTAGTCTACATTTGTAGAAATCCCTTGGATCAGTTCATCTCTCATCACCATATCTTGCTCGAAAATAAATTAGAAAAAGACGCAGAGCAACTAGACATTGATGAAGCCTTTGAAATGGTTTGTAAAGGAATTCACCCTTTCGGCCCATTTTGGGATTATATGATTGGATATTGGAATGCAAACTTGAACAACTCTGGAAAAGTGTTTTCTGAAATACGAAGATCTCAAAGAGGATATTGTGTTTAGTGCAACGAAGATAGCTGAATTTATTGGATTATCTTTCTCGGTAGAGGAAGAAAAACAAGGCCTCATAGAAGAGATATCAAGACTCTACAGCTTTGATAATCTCAAGAGTTTGGAAGGGAGAAGTCGGAGACTGGACCAATTATCTCTCTCCTTTGATGGCTGAACGTATTGAAAAGCTCATAGAAATGAAGTTATAAGGAACTGGTTTGATGTTCAATACCTCCTGCAAGGACAGCTGAGTTACTTTTAAGCTTCTTTGTAGTAAAAAAATGAATAAATTTAAATTACCTTCTTTCCTTGTATGCATAATCAAGAACTTGATAATTTTAATTTTTTTCATGTATGTAATGTTCCCAAATGTCAAAATTCTTATTTCCATGGTAGAAGTTAAAATGCTCCTTTGAGTTGATTTCCCTTTTCAATGGCAGATTGGTAAGCGCATTTTATACACGTATTTAGACCTAAAAATATAGACATTTAATAGTTCTTTTGAACAATTATGGCCTAATTTATTGTATACATCGTTTATTAGGTAAAACTCGATGAAATAAAGTTGAATTGAAAGAAATAAGCAAAAAATGACGAAAAATGAGAAGATCCAAAGTTTGGGGACTAAAGTGTAAACACTCAGAAGTTGTGTCAAACCTCAAGATGAAGATTCGAGAATGATATGGGTCAATTAGATTCAATTAAAAGTCAAAATGAGTGAAATATGGTCAAAATATTTTCACAAATCAAATTTCAACCGCACAAGTATGTTCTAGATTTTTTGCTGGAGATTGAGATCCATTTTTGACATAGTAAATGTTCGAATTGGAAAAAAATCTATTTACAACAAAGTTGTATCCCTTTGCGTTATCTTTTCAATATACTTTGAATCACCTTAATCAGATATCAGAAGAGAAAATTAAGAATGCGAAAAAAGATGTACAGCAAACTAGCGCCCAGGCGCTATACTTGGAGCGTCCAAGCGCTAGAGGTGAGTTTGGAACAAAAAGTTAGTGCGCAAGCACCGAAAACTAAACGTTGATCAGCAGAAGCAGCAATTTTGGAACAGATAGGCAGTGCCCAGGCGCCACCCAGAATTATATCGTGGCGCCCTTCAAGTGCTTAGGCGATGTGTCGCCAGTTTAGAATTATACCATTTTAGCCCGCGAAAAGTCCAGAAAAACTTCAAATTTGAGAAAAACGTGAAGGGGAGTATAAATGCAAGAATAGAGGCACTCTTGAGGATTTCTACAAGCTGAGAGAAAGATAATACAACTAGAAATTGAAAAGCACAATTCAAGGGAGAAAAAACATTTAAAAATTTAAGTTTTGAAGCATTGACTAGAAAAGGAACAAGATCTTGATGCAAGATTAATTTCTTTTTCTTACACATTTATTCAAAACCCGTTGATTTATTCAATAACAACTTCTTATTTTTCTTTTTGCATTATGAGTAGCTAGATTTTATATTAGGGCGGACAATGTAATCTACTTGGGACCATTTATTTCTTTTATTCAAAATTCTTGTTATTTTATCATACATGTGTTAATTTTGTTATGGGTTTAATGCATTAAATTACTTGATCACTAATTTGATGATTTTGTGAATTTTTACGAATTGATAGGTGAATTTGAATTTTAAACCATATAGTAAAATTCGATAAATTACTACAATGTGTAGAGATATATATACTAATTATTACGATCATTATATGAATTCTTAGCACCAATATTTCATTTAACTAAGGTAGATTCGTACAGAAATGTGATTGAATTAATTAAATAGACTTATGAGAACTTGAGATGGGTAAATTGAATACAATAAAAGAATTCGATTGAACATTATATACTCTTGAATCTTGAATTAAAAATTAAATGTAATCAATAGATAAAGTTGTTTTACCGTAATATCCGTTCATTATTTTAATTTTCTATCGATCTTTGTGTCCATTTTGATTAATTTCTAGTGTTTAAATAAAAAAAAATCACAACAAATAATTATTTGTTTACTTTCATCAAATAGGAATTAGAAAAATTAGATTAAGTCAAAAAGTGTAGTCCTTCTAGAACGATATCTAGACCCATTAGTCCACTATATTACTTGTTACGATACGTATACTTGCGAGATATAGAAATCGACAACACACGTGGAAAATTTTAGTGTCTTTTTGTTTTTCTTTCTCATTTTAGTTCAAGAGTACAATGGTCTCTTTAGCAAATCATTTGACTTTTAACTGTCAAACCAATTGTTTCGTCTATTGAATATTTTAAATGCTATATTTGTTGCGAGATGTTCAATTTTAGGGGTTGGGGACATAAAAGCACTATTTTTCACAAGCCGGTAACCCAGAGGCGATATTACCAAAATTTAAAGGCTTTGATGTTTAATATTAGGGAGAATTTCAAATTTAAGAGATAATGTTTAAAATTTCAAATTTCAGATTTTTTAAGGTTTAAAATTTCAAATTTCAGAATTTTTTTAAAAAAAATTTCATTTATATATTAATTAATTAAAAATATATTTTATTAGTTAAATGTATTAATGTCACAATTCCATATAATTTGATCACAAATTCTATATAATTGGTTACAAATAACAAGTTTTACATGTCACAAATTATTTTACTGTCACAATTCAAAAACTTTATAGATCACAATTTGTTTATCGGTCACAATTTGTTCACCAGTCAAAAATAAAAAAAATGAAGCGTCACAAATTATTTTACGGTCACAACTAAAAAAACTTATATGTTACAATTTGTTCATCGATCACAAATCTACAAATTATTTTACGGTCACAAATCAAAAATTTTATAGGTCACAAATTATTTTACGACCACAATTCAGAAATTTTATAGGTCACAAATTATTTTACAACCACAATTCAAAAATTTTATAAATCGCAATTTGTTCATCGGTCACAAATAAAAAAATTGATACGTCACAACTTATTCATCGGTCACAAATCACAAATATTATAAGTCACAACTTAGTAAACAGTCACAAATTGTCAAATTATCAATAACAGATTAACAATTTTTAGGTCACGTATTATTTTTTTGTCACAATTTATCTTTTTCACCGATTGAATATTATTTTTCGGTCACAGATTGATGAATTTAATGGTCACAGACAACCAAATAATATGTGACAAGCAACAGGACTTGTGACCTCCAGCTCACCACTGCCACCAACAACGTAGCAACCTAAACCCCGTCGACGTAACTACCACCGCCATCGCCACCTCCGACCACCACCACCACAGTCAATATCACAAGGAACACTACCTAAACACCATTAAAAAATCAAATCCAAAATAATTAGTCACCGCCACGACTGCCACCACCAGCACCACCACTTTACTAGCACCGCCACCGCTAGCACCACCACAACTACAAACACCGCGACCATCTGCACACTACCCCAAAAAACTTTGACATCCAAAAGTTTAGATTTTCCACACATTTTCCACCATAGCAATGGCTCTCATGCCCAAAATCGTCGCCCAAAATCGGCACCACTATCACTTCCTAAAAACTGCACAACCAAGATCGTGACCATCACAGCCTCCACCACCACCACAACAACCTACACGCCCACCACCAACAACTACACGCAATCAACAATACTCACTGCAAATTTTTCGACTCCAGATAGTGACCAAATTTTTCCAAATCCAGACCATCAAAACTCACAAAACCAAACAACTCTCCGGCAGCAGCAACACAAGCCCATCATTCGCCGCTGTAGCAGCAGCGCTTAATCATTTCGCATCAACATCGTCTCATATCGACAGTGCACATCAGTCGCAGCAACATCATCTCACATCAACAGTGCACAGCAGTCGCTGTTGCAGCGCCTCACATCGACAGTGCGTCGGTGACCACGTCGCACTATAGCGACGGCAATCATTGTAGCAACGACATGTGGTGGGCTCTGGCGATTGGGATAAAGGGAATGAAGAGAGAGGAGAAGTCAGAGACAGGGGAGAGATAATGTTGATGCTTGACGGTAGAGAGAGAGAGAGAGAGAGAGAGAGAGAGAGAGTATGAATGGGTGGTTATTAATTTTATTTTGTAATATAATTATTAATACTAAAATTTTGAATTAATATCTGATTTTTGAATAAACAAACTTTAATTCTGATTTTTGAAATTGAATCTCAAAAAATCTGGTTGGTTGTAATTTCCAATTAATATTATTAGGTTGTCAACTTTACATTCTTAGTGCAACTTTGCTATATAGTGTTCAACATGGTTTACGGTGAACGCCAATTCTATTTTCTGAAGGTGTCAGCAATTCAATACTTCGAACTAATCAACATGTCTTTTTTTTTTTTTATATACTAGGTCTGCTACATCAAAAGTTTGTGCACTTACGTATCTGATCATATCGATTATGGTTCGTGAAATAACGAGATTCGGCCCAATCTACATTTAGATGGGTGAATAGGTGATTATGCGGAATTAAGAACTTAATAATTAATTAGCAACAAGTCACTATTAATTATGTCTAGATGGTTAATCAAACAATCCAATTTTTCTCTGTTTAATTACCGCAGTTAGAATGTAATAAATAGTAACACATAAATCAGTAAAGAACACAAGAATTGTTCACGNGAATTAAGAACTTAATAATTAATTAGCAACAAGTCACTATTAATTATGTCTAGATGGTTAATCAAACAATCCAATTTTTCCTATGTTAAAATAACGCAGTTATGAAAGCAATAAATAAACACAAGAAATGATCATGGAAAAACCCCAACTCGGTAAAAACTACCAGCACTTTGCCAGTCAACGATCCGCTATAAACGAATTAGAACTTACAGTCCGTCAGACTCAACTATCACTAGTACTTTCTGACCTCCTGACTGCAATTCTCACAGCTTTCCTAAATTTTGTGCTCATGCACCAACTCTCAGCTGTAGTGTTTAAAACCCTCATGGACTGTGCGATCCTACAGCAACTCCCTGCTTTATGAAGTCATCTATCTCCAGAGGATCAACGAAGAACTCTGCGTTCTTCAACGATTGGAACTCCAATCAGCTTTTCTTGATCTTCAGAACTCTGACAGATATGTAGGAAGTAGCAGTTTGGTATTTGGATTGTGGATTGTGGATTTGATGTTTTTCACCGCCAAGAACTAATCAAAGAACGAATGTTGAAAGCTAATTTATGAAGAGAATATGAAAAATATGTGTTTGCAAAATGATCAACCTTAGAATTTACGTTCAAAGGCGTTTGGTATTTATAGTTTAGGTTTTAGGGTTGAATGAGCTGGACCAAAAACTTTTAAAACGCAAATTAAAGTTTTTCCGGATAATCCTGTCGCTCGAGCGAAAACTGGACGACAGATGAGCGACAATGTGTCGCTCGAGCAAAGTCTTCGCGACAGGTGAACAACACAGTTTCTGTTTCTGACATTCGAGCCAAGTCTTGATGACACTCTAGCGAAATTTCGGCACCAGTTTTCCTTCTTTTCCATTCACGAACCTTAAACATAATATAACATAATTTCTACTATTTGCAACTAACTCCTTAACTTTTACAACATATTAATTTTAGTCCATTTTGTTCACAGACTTGCCAATTACATCAAATACCTAACAGTTCGCACTCATTTCTTGACTCGGAGCAGTTCTTATTTATCAAGAAACACCGTTTCAACCAGTTATTACTTCATTTAAAATTCATCTTAGTGCATGTTTGGCTAAAATCATAATCTCTTAATTATTTTAAAGCGAAGTCGTTTAATATTAATTTTAATCACATATTCACATCTGCTATTCACACATTTTATAGAATCTATCGTTCTTTTTTATTATAATTTCTCCCTAACATTTCGCAATGGAAGTAACTCAGAAGCCAGTTTGTAGTTCTGGGGTCCTCTATAAATAGGGGTGGGCATGAATCGTACTCAATATTGGTGAGAATTAAGTCCCTGTTGTCATCCATTTTTTAAAATTCTTTTTTTCTTGAACTCATTTTCAAGCACATATTCACGTAATAAAATATTTTGCAAGTGAACCCAAAATATGTTTCCTATTTTTTAACAATACATTTTTTTAAAAAATCACTATTTTAAAACATTTTCCCTATTAATGGCTACAAAACGGAGGATAAAGCTTTTCACATGAACTGATGGTACCAAATTGGACCAGAAGTATCCACTTCGGATGGAAAAAAACACTCAATCCCGAAGATCTGAAGCCTGTAGCCATTCGTCCTTCATCCTTTCTTCACCATTTAAGTCATTGTTAAGTCCCGACAGCATCTTTTGTTGGGTTGTGTGCCCATATAATATAGTTTTGCTGATGTAAAAATAACAATATTCTTATATTAAATAAAATTATTTTCTATTTCATTTATTGTATTTATTTAATTATTGAGCATGCAAACTAAAGTGTCCATGATCATTAGTGATAATATAAGTTGGGTACTTCCATTGAGAAGTACAGTGTGACACAACTTTATTTTGATCACAAATAATTTGTTCACTATCTACGTATAAGGGTTGACACCTTGTACCGGAAGGTT
>CAIGRR010469038.1:0-11889 GCA_903798365.1 Fraxinus sp. 1973-6204 | reverse complement strand
GTAATGCAGTTATAGATGAATGATACCCAATGATCATACGCCTTACTCTTGTCAAGTTTGAGTGCTAAGAACCCTTCCTCCATACCGTCTCTGTCATGTAACGTTGTCATGCTATGTTTCTTTGTCGGTTAGAGGCTTTCACTAGAAAGACTGTGTTTCAGTCTTCAGATTGTAGCACCATGTGAACAAGATGGGATATCGACATCTCATTCTCTGATTTCCGGCATATGACATTGGCACCCACCAGAGTTATATATGGCAGCCAACTTCTCTCGTTTTTTGCTTCTCACTCATTTTCCATTCCAAACCGACTTTGGCTCAACTCCCCAAGTGCCAATCATAAGATGCCAATCGGTTTTGAACCCCTCTAAGCCCGTCTCGCTTCCTTCCTGAAATTCCCCTTGTTCCCTTCTCCTTTCAGTTTGATCCTAAACTTCCTCATCCGGTCANCAACTCCCCAAGTGCCAATCATAAGATGCCAATCGGTTTTGAACCCCTCTAAGCCCGTCTCGCTTCCTTCCTGAAATTCCCCTTGTTCCCTTCTCCTTTCAGTTTGATCCTAAACTTCCTCATCCGGTCATCCCTCTTGTTGACCACCATTCTGGAGGGCGTTTGTCCATCGTGATCAGTACAGGACGATGATCAGAACCCATGAATTCAAGATGGTCCACTGTAGCCCAAGGAAAAACAGTCTCCATTCCTCATCCCCAACGAACCTATCCAGTCGTTCTTGTACATTCTTGAGCTCGGAAGTTCTGCAAACAGCACTCATCTAGAATCTCTACGAAGGTAGCCATTCCATTGGGTCATAGAGCACCTCTAGCTTCTCAGAATCTGATAATCTCATTTAAAGTCACATCCACATAAGCAAGCTACTGACCAGTTCCCCTTTGGTCGATGAAGTACATCCTACGAGAAGTGTCCAAGTTCAGGTAGAGATTACCATAAAAACTTGGGGGAAAAGTTATTCAAACAGGGCAGTGTCAGCACCTGTCTGGATTATTTTTTTAAACTGTCCAATCAATGTATGACACGTGTCCCACCTGTTTTTTAAATCTGTCGCTGACGTTTTTGTAGCAAAACTCAAAAACCTGTCATCCTCCATTCTATCCCTTAAGTTGTTTGTCTTATCGAGGCTTCAATGTGCAAGCTGGAGTAAGACTTGATTTGCACACCCCATCCTCCCTTCATAATAATATAAGCCCCCCTACTTCTTCCCTTTTTATTCTCTACAAAACCATGATGAAATCCAAGTCGATAAATAAGATTTGTTTCCCGAAGTACCCAAGAGTCGAGTTTCAGACAAGAAAACCAAACCCGGGGAATAGTTACAAATTTTTTTTGCATAATGGATGCCATACACGAGTTTCCCGCCCTCTATACATTCCAGTTCAAGCAACTCATTGGATTCAACGACTCTTCTTGCAGCGTCCACCGTTATTTATATTGGATCATGTACCCACAGTGTATTTTGTTGTGGTAAAATAACATTTTGATAATAAATAAAATGTGATTTTTATTTATTTATACATTTTGTGTTGTATTATTTATTATTGAGCATGCGAATTAAAAGCATCTATGATCATTTGTGATAATATAAGGTGGGTGCTTGCATTGAAAAGCACCGTTTGACACAATTAATATTTTAACATAAATAATTTTTTCACAACCAATTTATTAGGGTTTTTAGAACGGTTGAGATACGTGTTGATAGTGCGCTTATTGAATATTTGTATGAAATATTTTTGGCTAACTAGTGGGAACCTATGTAGTAACCATAAAATAGGGGTTTGGTCTCAACTACTCGTTCCGATCGATAAAAGGTAGTGTACTAGTCTAGAATGAAATATGTAATAGTATTAGGAAGAAGAAAAGTGTTATTAATGTGTGAGCGAAGTAGCTACTTACAAGTGGGATGGAAAAAAAAAATTGTGTATTTTCTTGTGTATGTGAGTAGGTAAGCAAGGAGAATATTGAAAAGCACGGCACTACATGGCTAAGCTTTAGATACTTGATTTGGGGGACTTGGATTTCTAATGAGACCGATCAGCCTAGTTAAAGCTTGAAGGTTAAGAATCAAATTTAGGAAAAATTATCACACATCAACATAGTTGCATTCATTGGTTAAAAAACCGAACCTGAGCTGTAAAGGAACGAGCGAGTTGAGAAAGCGACCTTAGAATAAATATCTTGGGTAAGACATTGAATATTACGAAAGTGAAATGAGACAATTGACCATTGATGGTCAAGGATATAATCAATCTAAATGTTATGTAGATTGAATTGACTATACACATACATCGATGAAGTATAAAGTATTGGATAATTAAAATTTTATTTTGGTAGAATGTTTTAGAAGTCTTAAATGAATTACTAAGCAATTCTAGGCAATACATCAAGTTTTTAATGAATTGATGTTTATTTGTGTTTGCTTGTGTTAAAGTAGATAATATTGCTCAAAACGAACAAAAAATTAAGTTTGGGGATATTTGATAGTCCGCGCTATTAAACTTGATAAATTATTGTTGACTGAGTGAATTTCTACTTAATTTAGTGTAATTTTTTAAATGCAGGTAAAATCAAGACTTGGATGCATTTAGAGCTTAAATCAAATAATGAGGTCTAAAGATAACTAATTATAAAAGTTGAGTACTATAGTTTGAAGATATTAAAGATTATGGTCCCACGATGCAAAATAAGGAGTTGAGCTGATCCAAATAGGACATTCATGGGCCAACTTGCATTGTACGGCAAATATCAAACCTTGTAGTCACAAGGTTTGGCCTCCATTAAATTATAATTCCTCTCTCTCTTCTTACTAACGACACATTCTTTAATAAAACAATATTATACATAAATTCAAAAAAAATTTAATCATGCATTCTCCAAAAATTTACTATGATATATAATGACGGGGGCCAAACGGGTGCGAAATATAGAGTCTTGTGATCGCAGCCCCTATAGTCATGTAATCACATAGCTTGGCTAGATGACAGTCCTGATTTTCTTTCCTAATTTTAATTAATTTTAGGCTATAAATAGAGATTTTTCTAGCATTTAAAAGGGGGACAAAATTTAGAGGGGAAGCTTCTATTCACGAACACAATAAATCATAAATTTCATACTTCTACTTGGATTTTGAAAGAGTAAGAAGATGATAGAAGAAGATCATTCAATAATTGTTGAAGGATCCAAGAGTTCAAGATTTATTTTCCACTTATGTTTATACTATTGAAATTCGGGTGATGTATTATCAATCCAAATCTTATTTGTGTAATTCCATGATGCTCGACTAATTGTATAAATACTAAGATGACGATGAACCCTATATTTTGAAGCTTCATGTTAATTTCGGGACTTTATTTCTTTTACTTTATCAGTAATTGAATATTTTATTTGTGATTTCTATTTTGTTCGAGATAATGAATATGATTTATAGCACGTAGTAACAATAATTGTAATGTTTGATAGAAATAGAGATCTACTGCTATGTTTTGTATGATCTCATTGTGAATGTTCTCGAGGTATAATTCTTTTTTATACATTTGCATCTTTCATAGAAATATGATAGGATCATATGTTGAAATAGTTTTAAAATCACTTGCGAAGTATTATTAAATAAAATAATAATACTGATCATCAAGTCTAAACAAATGTTGACAATTTCTGAATACTTCCTAGTAATTTGATTAATTGAGTTTTTATAAACACTTCCTAGTTAGTTTAAAAGCTTTATATTCGGTTATAAAATTTACTTTACCCTTATAAACACCATCGAAATTGTGCTATTTTTTATTTATTTATTTAAAGTTAGTATTAATAGGAATCTAATTGAATATGCAATCCTTGTGAGAATGATATTTATTCACTCTTTGTTACTTGTCTAGCAATACCGTATATTTGCAAGATTTTTGCAGAACAATTTTCTTGAGGGTTGAAGGGAAAATGCTTCTTGGACAGACTAAGAGGGTGTTTGGTGTAGATTAAAATTAGATTTTTAGTAAATTATGATAAAAAATTTTGAAATATGTGGCTGAAAAGTTGTCAGACCCATGAAAAATATTAATATTGATTGTTTAACTTTGACTTTAATTAAAATCAAATTTTAATCCAAACCAAACAAGAGCTAAATGTATATCTCTTCAAAAGCTCGAGTTTGTATTCCATGGAACTCTTCCTAAATTATTGAGTTCGTGTTTTGATTTACATCGAAATCTTTAAAATGGATATGGCTCTAGGACCCAAGATCCTACCCTCCGAAGATAGCCCTATTCCCGCTGTCTTACACGCATCTTTTCTTCTTTCATATTGTCCCTTGCTGTCTACTTTACGAGAAGTCGCAAATTTAATTCCTCATCTGGCTCATGCTTTCTTGAGTGTAAAAGACTTGTATCATAGTATGGTCATCAAATAGAAAATGTTTCAGTCATAAAACATAGATGACAATTATGTAGACAACACTATTATACAGCACGAAGGGCAGGCTTTAAGTGAATACAAGTAAAACAACACAACTGGTATACTACAACAAAGATCAAACAGATTTTTTCCTAATTCACTCATGTCAACTGTCAAGACTCAGTCGAGGGCATTTTCATCTCGTTCACATTGTAATTTACCCTTAACTGTGAAAATGTATCTAATAGAATTTTCTTCTATGACAGCTCCAAAGGACTTTTGCCCATCTCAATGCTTGGGTGTGAGAGAAGGGAATGATGGGATAGATTGAAGAATCAACTTTCTGCTGCTCCTTACCTCAGGGGACGTCTCTACTCCACTGTGATGAGGAGAGACTCTCTTGCTGTTGGGAGATGATGACTTGATGCCACCGTCAGGAGATCCCCCTTGACAAAATTTGTGCATTTCATCTACCGGGACAGTTACAAAATGTTTATCAACCTTGGGTCGCGATACAAAAGTACCCGTCTTTCCTAAGGAGGAAGGAAAAGATCTAGGGGGTTTGTTCTTCGAGGTGAATGGATGCTGAACAGAATATCTGACAGATCATGAAAATTACCATTAAAACAGATGGTGCTGATTAACAAGCTCAAAAATCCGGAAAATTTTGTGGACATTTTTTACCTTGTACACTGTGAAGGTGTTGCAGGGAGAGCGGAATCTGGATTCTGCTCTAGGTTCTGGATTGCAGTTTTCTGCAAACTCCTGTCCACCATAGTCTTCTCAGTTATATCTCCTCCATCTTCTTCCAATTCAACTTCTACGCCTATTACACCAGAGCCTGATTCAGCATCCAAAAAAAGTTGTAAACAGCAATAACTATTAACACCCAGCTCTCAACCCCACTCTCTTCTTTGATGCTCAAGCAAAAACTTCAGTGCATGTTTGGTATGCCATATGGGACAAAACAAGAATTTAGCATTTTTCTCTTCATTAATCTCCCTACCAAACATGTCATAGCAGAATACTTACCATCCTTTCTACCAAAGACGTTCTTGCACCCTTCGCATCTGCAGTTAATCGAGCATCCAACACCACCCTTCAAAGAAACCGACATTTATCTGTCAGCTAACGAACCAAAGAAAAGCATTGGGAATACAGTAATAGTAAATAAACCTGGTAGCATTCACAATATTTCTTCAGGCAACCAGATTTTCTGCAGTTGCATCCTCTTTTATGTCGAGCTGAAGAAGGAGTTTTGCTGGAGTCACTCTGCAAATAAGCAATATAGATAAAATGTATGCAATTGGCAAGTAAGCAAAACACGACTTCAGAATTTATTTCCTAACCCGAGTTTCACATAAAGAGTCGGAGCTTCTAATCACTTTGGGAGCGAAAGCAAGTGGGTTTCTGGATTCAATCTGTTTGCGTGTTGCAAGGACAGTGTCTTCATGAATGGGCTTATTGAAGCAATCCACACAGGAACATGGCTCCACGCAGTAGACACCAGCAGCAAAACATTCGCAGTAACTGCATTAAGAAGTTCAGTTAAATAAAATCATCAAGTAAAGCTATATACATGCTTCACGAAGCTGTCAGAGAAGACTAGATGACCACTGAGCCAACGAGACCAAGAAGATATAGGTCGAATTAGGCAGCCTGGCATCTCGGCTAGGCTCTAAAGCTTTCCATGTGGCAGCCACACAAGGCACACAGAACAATAGTTTCCCAAGTCTAGGCCGTGCATTAATGCCAGGTCTGACTTTGACTAAACCCTTGGTCATTCTTAGTGAAACCCGGAGTGCAATGTGACAACAGGGTATAGGATTAACAGTAGTTCTCCAAGTCTCAGCAATGCATTTATGTTTATTTACGAGACAGTAATTAACCAGACAGAGATGATAACAGCCAAGATCAGTCTCAGATGGTGATTTAAAAATAATAATATTGGTTAGTATCTCAAGAATTTTATATGCCGATCACTTTTTAGTAGTTCAAACCAGCAGAACTTAAAACAAGCTCTAACCAAAAAATGTGAATTAAATGCAGCCATCTCCGCAAGCCAACCAGGACAGGACCACCCAATACAGTAAATGTCAACTTCTTAAGAGTAACATGAACCAGATCATAACAAAGTGTCCGATTTGCAACCCAAAAAACCAAGTGTAATGATATTAATAGACCTTGTGTAAACAGAGAGAATACAAGAACTTACAGTTTCAAGCATTTTGATTTCTTGCAGTTGCATCGCTTACAGGCGTCACCCTCACTGGCTTGTTCCAATTTCAACCTGAGAATCCAACTCAAGCTATAAACAGAAAGGCTATGCAACGGAAAAGGAAATTTGGAAACTGGCAGGTCAAGGAAAGTACGCTAAACAGTGGCACATGCCTTTTCTTCTTTGGACTACTCTGAGTGATCTCTTCATTAACTATATATTCAGATGTCTGGGAATCATCTTCCACAGGTGGAAAACCATTTTCAGCGGTACTAGCTTCTCTTTCCAACAAGGTAACAGCTAAAGAATTGTTTATCACTTCTTTTTGGGGAGCTGGAGTACGAAACTTGGCAACAAATTTATAGCCCTTTGGAGTTGTTGCGAGAGCATTTAAGTGCAAGCCAATGCCCGCTAAAACACACCGTGAAGAATCACTTCTGTCTTTTGTAGGAATTAGTTGCCCATCACCGGATGAAGTGTTGCCATCAGATTGGATCAACAGAGAAGAATCAGAAGCTGAATTCTCGTCCAAATGCTTTCTGAGGGCTCCTGCCATCTCAAAAACCAGACAGCGCCTTCTCACACCACGATGCAAACGATAATCAGGCTACACAAGTAGAGAATGAAAACCAAGTTGTGAAATGAATAATTAAACCATCTCAAAACTCCCCAGAATTAGCAGTTAATATTATTTATATGCACATGCATGAAAACACACATTCATTCATGTCCAGAACTAATTTTTTATGTCTCTGTAAATAAATGGTAATCATGATACAGGTAAACAGAATGCAATTCTGCACCTTATTATCCATGTTCTCGCTAGGATTGCTCGTAGAACAACCTGCAACTATGTCATGGGTCTCAGCAATTTCCTTCAGCTCCCTTCCTTCTCCAAGTAGACTGGATGGTTTTTCACTTCCACTTCCCTCTCCAACTTGTTGACAAGAACCTGCTGCACTGACGGATAGTGCATTCTGCACATTATTACTAGCATTAGCGTAGAAACCTTCACCAGATTCAGCTAATTTCCTGCAAGACTCTGTATTAATGGGTGATTCAAAAATTAATAGATCACTAGCATTGGAAATAAAACTCTCCCAGTCACATCCTGTGGCCTCTTTATCCTGTTCAATTTGGTCTACGCCCTCCTCATTCTCCCCAGTTCCATATAAAGCTGTCTGAGAGGCCTCTTGAATAAATGGAGCAAACGTTGAAGAAGTGCAAGCATATTCATTGCTATGTTTGGCACTAAGGTAATAGCTAGTTGTTAAGCTGGAGTGAGGGCATCTTGAATCATACACAACACTTTGACTAAGCTCAACTTCAACTTTTGAACATTCATAAGATGGCTGATAGACTGCTTCATCAACGGAGTCCTCTGGATTAAGATTTCCTTGTGGTTTGTCTGATTTACTAGAAGCATCGAGAATTCGCTCATTTGTATCAATTGTCTTTCCACCATCTGTAGCAAACTCGGGTTTTGATGGGTCTGCAAGCTGATGCCTGTAAAGAGACTAAATGAATATAAAAAATGCTCTGTAATAGATGCAGGACAAGATGGTTAGAGTAAAATTGCAAAACCTCATGAACAAGTAAATGTATTACCTTCTCAGGAATCTAGAACCCTTCAAGGAACTGACATGAGGGGAAGTGAAAACTGATGGAATCGAAGCAAAACTAAGAGGATTGATCGTCTGAGTAATGTGTATGGGCTTAACTGGTCCGATGGGGGAAAGACTGTTGAGAAAATCAAAGACTGGAGAGTTCTGCATGCAAGGGGAAAAGCTGTTCAATGTCGAACCAAAAATAACAATGCAGTAGACCGAACTATAACTTTAGGTGGATTTTATAGATACAGTCAAAGTAAAAGAGATAAATACGCAGCAACGTTCACGTGAGAATAAGATGGAGAACAAGTGCGAAAACGTGGATTGATTTCATCTCAAATTAATATTTTTTTGACTTATAGCTCCAGGAATGGAAAGTCCTACTGTATCCAGTTATTTCATCTGATATCAAAAATTGATTTGTCAAGTTTTTTCCACTCATCAAATGCTAAAAATAAATGGTCAATTAACTACCATAGATCATTCGTGACATTCAAATAATTTATGCAAAATTTATCAAAACTTTTTTGTGATATAAACTGAAAGGCCATTTATTGTGGTCAAATTCGTATAGTTCTGAAAACAATCCGATAAAAGCATGCAAGCCAGAACCTTGCTTAATCAAAATTATTCAAAGAAAACTCCTGAAATCCTTCCAGACTATACATTACACACAACCTATAGTTCAGTGAACACATAAAATGGAAGGGATTCAATACATAATTATCAACAAATAACCAAAACAACTACGTACAGAGGCTTCCCCACACACGAAAAGACACTTAAAATTCAAGATAGCCAATAATTTACAGCTAATAGTACAAAATAAACTTTCTCAAGAGCTAGATTCCACAAATCCAAGATCAATTGACAAGGTCAAAACCCCTAATAAAAAATACATTAAAAACCATGTTTGAAACATCAACCAAAAGTCCCTTCTTAAGTAAATTATTAATATTTACTACACCTCCAGCCAAAACTACATTGAAAGAAATTTTTTCCCATATTTACTACCACAAATCAAAGACCAATAAACAGAATTATAACTCAGAAAACCCTTTTAGAGAAACAGATTTTCATCAATTAATTGAAAACCCACTTTCCAATTCTTTTTCAGTAACAACCACAACAAATCAAAGATAGATCAACATAACCACAACTCCCCAACAAAAGAAAGCCCTCAAAAAACTAAACTACTAAAAACCCATATTCCAAACCCTATCCAGCGAGCAAAAAAAAAAAAGCACTAATCAAGTATCAAATAACCAAACTCCAGGCCAAAAAAGGAAGAATAAAGGTTTGATAGAAGAAAAACACTGCATATCCAACATCAATTAACCCAAATAAAGGTCAAATCACCACCCATTATACATAAATGGAAAAAAGATGCAAATCACACCTCGAATTTGTTGGTGGAGGTTGTGGCCTGATTGTTTTTGCTCCTATCCGGGGTTTCCATCACCACTACCACAATCCCTTTCCCTTTTTCATTCTCTTTCACTTTCTCCACTCTACTCTCTACTGCCTCCTCCATTTTTACAAAATATATCAAATAAGAACGTAGATTTTTCCCTTTTGAGTGAATTTTCTGGACAAAACAGATACAAAGAGACACAAATTTTGCCCCTCTAGTTTCGAGACGAAGAAAGGGTCAAAGTAAAATGAAATTCAAGGAGGAGCGGGAAAAGACATGGATTTTCTTATGCTCACAAAACAAATAATATAGACAGACTGCCTCACCAAACACAGCTGTCGATGTGTGATGTGTTTCTTTGGCTGAAATTACTATAATGCAGAAGTCAAAGGATTGGAGGGAAAATAAGGTTGTCTTTTTTTTTTTTCAAAATAATAATTTTTTACTTAAATAAGATCAAAGTAATTTTTCTAACATTTTATAAATAAATAATTAATATTTTACTAATTTCAGCTCATGTTTGATGGTTATTATTTTGAGAAAGTAGAATTTTAAATGGTAATTTTTGGAGATTGTGTGGTTAAAAGGTAGAGAAAATTTTTGAATTTACATGAAAAATATTTTATTGTGTAAACCTTTGTTTTGTAAATATTTTAATCTAGATTTTTGTTAAAATCAACAAATAATTTAAATCATATATATTTCGTGAGGCCTACAACTTTTCAACCGCACAATTCATCAATCTTTATTAAATTCTGCTAAAAACATTTGATTTTAATCCATATCAAAGAAGGGTTAAATATGTGATTGAAAATGAGTGTGAGAATTAAAAAGATTCAAAATAATAGTTGTCAAACATGGGCTTAATCTAAGTCGAACATGTTTTTCATTCTCCAATACCATTATAGATTTGTAATATTTTTTTGTGATATAATTGTTTAGAGCATTTTTTAGCCCATGTTTGATGGCAATTTTTGAGAAAAAAAAAATATGTTTTAAATAGTGATTTTTTAAAGAGTGTGTAGGTAAAAATTAGGGAAATGTTTTAAATTTACGTGCAAAAATTTTATTTTGTGAATGAGTGATCGAAAATAAGTATGAGAATTAAAGAATTTTGTTTTAAAGGAAGACAAACAGGAACTTAGAATCATTGATGTTAAACACTAGTGTAGATGACAATGCTAGTGTCATAAATTATAGATTTAATTAAATACAAGAAATTATGATCCATTTAATAGGACTTATGATATGTTGACACTTAGCCCCTATTTGACCCACATTATTTTTTTCATTCTCATTCTTCTACTCATTTTCAATCACACATTCTTCAATAAAATAATATTTCCATCACATCGATAACTTTTCCTTCTTTTTCAACCACGTATTCATCATCACATCACTTCAAAAAAATACGTTCTCCTATTTTAATATGCACCAAACACACTCTTAAATTGGTGTTCAATATCATGATAATAAATGACATTATTCTAAATGTTACGATGGAACTTGTATTTATTAGAAAGACAATGTAGGCACAATTTTCTTTCTATATATGTATGATCATGTAAAAATGTCATGCACATATTTTTTACATATTATTTTTTAACATGCAGTCTCCAATGTAAGGGTGACAATGCTATTGCCTGTGACCTGGCCCTAAAAATCATATCGTTAATCTAGCTCAAGTCCTGATTTTTGGGGTTCATATCGGCCAAGACTTGTCTTCAACTTTCATCGATGAGATTGAGCCTAGAGTTAAACGCTCGTAGCCTCATGTGTGGCTCATGCATAGGGCTACAATAACACTTTATTATATAATTTTTTTTAAACAGCCCCTCAAGTTTTTGTAGTTTGCATACCCGCATCGGAAGCAATCCCTAACTTTTCATAAATTTACACATTAGAATTTTAGGCATTCTACATAATAGCTCTTACATTTTCTAAGAACTCCATTTCTGCACATGGACTATTTTGACTGTTCAACTTGATCTCTAATGTTTGATTTCTCTTGTGGTTCAGTCCCTGATCTTTCTAATTGTTGCATATGGGTCCCTAAGATTTCTGAATGTTTCAAACTGGTCCATGTACTTTTATGACGTAAGATGGTCCATGAAGTTTCTGTTGGAGGAATAATGGTTCTCCAGAGTAAATACTCTATTATTGTTTATTAACACATTATTTCTACCAAAAAAAAAATAGGGCCTACGGTCAGATTAGGCTTGACATTTGTTTACGCCCAAAGAATAACG
>CAIGRR010468945.1:0-29200 GCA_903798365.1 Fraxinus sp. 1973-6204 | reverse complement strand
TAATTTTGATTCCGTTGCAACTAACCACAAGCCTAATAGTCATGTTAATATCCTCCCTGCAGCATGAGCCAAAATTTAAACAAGGAAATATTAAAAATCTTATATGAAATTCATTTCAATTCACAAAAAATTCATCATACGCTATGTATTTATATAAGTATAAAATTAATCAAATGTTAAGAGTCATCGTATGAAATTTGATATGCTAATGATGAGGTGATAATATACACCATAGAAACTGGAGTTCATGCGACCACTGAACTCAAAGAGCAAATGAGAAAAGCTGGGATCTTCTTTTAAAACTACAAAGTTTAATTTCTTTAAATCACTGTAATACACTAGATAATGCAGAAGCTTCGCACAGTGGTTATCTAAACATTGATTTATGTTTGGTATGTAGGAGTGGTCAAATTTTGGCTTCTTGCTCTTCTTTAATACTATTCATCTGTCAATATGCCCTGAATAGACATATTATTTCACATGTATAGGTCAATCAACTTTATCAATCATAAGATTATTCAGAAATGTAGTACAAACCTGAGAAGATCCTGATAAAAATCTTGGCGTTTATTCAATTCATATTCCGGAATGCAGGCGTACTTTGGGCCCAATTTCTCACAGACATCAAAAGGATGAACATCTATAAACAATGCAAAATGAGTTTAAGCATCTGATGAACTTTCCTGGAGTAAATATGATATGTTCAAGTGTATGAAGTGCAGCATAAAACTCACAAAAACCAAATGCATAGAGTTTCAGAGATTTGATTCTGATTACAGTCATAGTCCTAGATCCAGTTCCAACAAGGACCTGAAAGAAAGTCAGAAATTTTTATCAATCATTCATCAATAAAAGAAAAATCTGGCTAAATGCAGAGGAAGCATAATACTTAAGTGAATATATACAGAGAGTCACATAATGATTTATGGAAATATACCTGATAAAAAAAAAGTCTAAATCAGTTAGCAATAGAAGTTTCTTTTTCTATTTTTCGAAAAGGGAAAGAAGTCCACTCATGAAGAAAGCATAATACAAGCATAGTAAATTGAATGTTACTTTAATGCTTGGCATATTTAACTTATTGATATATGTCATATACCAAATACATAAAACAGTTCATATGTCATATACCAAATACATAAAACAGTTCATCATAAGTAAAACTCGACTAGAAAAGAATCAATAAAGTAAAAAAGTACCAAGATCATTATGAATAACATGAAATGATAGAAATTATACTTATTCCAGAGGTTTGTATCTATTTTTCTGTTCATGTGTACCTAAAATAAAGCAAATTCAGGTTATAAAATGAAAGATGGTATAAAGGTGGTGGTTTAAACAGTTGTGCCTGACAGAAGAGATGAGGATAACTGGTAGCAAGAAAAAGAATTTAGAAATTTATGTAATTGAGAAATTACGGTGAGAGATTTTAATTTCCATGAAATTTAGTAATCAGAAGTGTATATGGCGTCACCTCAGCTATGGCAGATCACTGATGATAGATGCATATCACCTCAAGGCAAGAATGTTCTGTACCATATTATTACATCACCAAATACGTGCCCAGTATTGGAATGTTATGGGATGGAGATCAATGAGATGAAGGGAAGTGTTGGATATTAAGTCGATGAGTTCCATTACCTCCGGAGTAAAACTGGTATTTTCCCCAGTTATTATGTTGTCCAACACCGTATGGAACTCAATGCCAGTTCTTGGCTCAACTGCATTAACAGACCAAGCTAAATTCTGAAGATAAATTTCACTGTATGGTCCACAGCCCTGAGTTTCAACCTCGCAGGGCCTTCCATCCATGCAACTCTGAAGAGCTACCGAACATTCAAAGAAGAAGAATCTTTTAGATAAAAACTCAATGTGAAAATTAAAAGAAAAAGGTGCAAGAACAACCATATATGCATGAAAATCAACCTATTTGGAGCAAGCATGATAAACGTATTAAGATTGCTCTATCTTTGTTAGAAGAATATGACTGAGCTTACACATTAGTAAATGGTGGTACCAGTGCGGCAGCTAATGAAAGCACTGGAAGTGATTGAAGCCATTCGGCTTCTTTAAATAGTTGCTTCAGAGTGAACCTTGATATCTTGCCAAGTACCACTGGGACAGCAGATTTACCTTTATATCTTGACTTTCAGAAAAATCCCAAGAAATCATTAGAATTAACGTGCTTTACTTGCACTGGAGCTTTACAGCTGGAACTAGAACCAATATGATCGCCTGATATTTTGTTGTTTATATGGGATTTTGACCCCCCAGCAAACCATAACAGTAGGGCACCTGTAAACTTTGATACGCAATTGAAAGCTTCTTGAAGCGCCAAACTACCAGGGACATAGAAATACCTTGAATTGTCAACAAATGAGGAAACATGGAAGAGCCAATGCCCAGAAACATGTGGCACAATTGAATCCATCGAAAAATCGCCAGAAGCCCCATCTGGTTCAACGAAGAGCATCCAATTGTCCCCCATATTGAATTATTCTGATTATTTATCCCAAATAAAAAATCTTCTAACAAATACTACTCTTTAACGTTTAGGTTACTCAAGGACCTGTTTACGGTATAATAATGAATCATTATTCAGTAACTTTATACAAAAATCAATGACAATTTGTAGTTTGGATGCACCAAACATGGCTCCGAAGACAAAACAAAAAGTTGAAACACAACTCACAATGAGAAACTCAATAAATTATCTCAGTCCAATTACAAGATCAAAAGTGCACAAGGCATTTCAAATTGCACAGGAAAAAGAACAGGGCAATCAACATCAGAAACTTCGAGTTAAATTTTCAGGAGTAAAGTGCCCCAGGAAGGAGATGAAAAAGGAAAGTTTCAAAGGACCTTGAGATAATCAAAATGACGAATTTGGGTGGACTAATTACATTTTCAATAACAAGATTTTTACTTCAAAACCTCGAAATAACACAACAAATTGAAGATGGCAAAATACTATTGATATATAGATAAAAACAAGCGTAAAGATTTAATCTAGCAAGAATCCAGAATGAAAGGCATTAATTCATACCAAAAGTAAATGAATTTGAGCTAAAATTCGATACTTGAAACAATAGGAGTAGAATGTAAACAATGTAATTATTATTCAGACCCAAATAACAAAAATATAACCTGCAATATATATCAATTCACGTACAAAAATCAAAAGAAAAAATCGAAAGAACCTGAAAAATAACGGAAGAAATGCTTAAAGGACAGATCAAAAGGGCTCTCGTATGCCTTTGACGAAGACTAGAAAATGTATTCAAGAATTTATCAGGGTTTTTGAATTCTCAGTTGAAAAGGCCAAAAAAAAAAATATAGGAAGAAAAGAATATGCTTTAATGGATTCTTGCGGGAGTCGCCCAGAAACTTTTCCTACGAAGAAAATTTTCAGAAAAGTCACCCAGATTCTTTCTTTTCTTATTAACTCTCTCTCTCTCTCTCTCTCTCTCTCTCTCACACACACACACACACTCTTTTTGGTTAAAAAAAAGTACTTTGTAGTTACTGTAGATGCAATAGTAACCATATTACTATTTATTTTCCCAGTTTTCACTCTTCTATTACTCAAATTTTATACGTTTCCACATTATTTTTTTCCCAATCTGCAATAAAAACGACGTCATATTAGACTTTGAATTGTATTATTGTTTCTTCTCATTTATAAACCCATATATTTAAAATTTTCAAATAACCATAAAATTGCAAAATGAGTTGAAGAGTGACGATGTGTAGTAGCGGTAAGTGGTGTTGTTGGCGTCGAAAATTAAGGAGGTTCATTTTTATTTTGAAGAATTTAATTTTATCTTCTCTATAATGGAAGACAAATCAAAAATTAGTTCCAAAACAGAAGGGCAAGATGTAAAACTAAGCAACTCGAGAAAGATAATGAGGTTGTAAGAGATATTTTGAATAAGCAAAAAATGATGTTTACAAATTGAAAATCAGAAACTTGTCTATTGTGTCGAGCTTATACATGGTCAAGATGAATACTTGTATATATTCATGAATTGAAGCTATGTAGACAATGTTTTATATTTGAGCGAGTTTTGAATTTGATTTTCTCATCTTCTCCAAGAAAAGTAAGTAAATAAACTAAGGCCTAGATTGAGTCAAAAACTCAATATTTGTTAAGCATTTTAACTCAAATGAAATGTCAATCAACAAAAACACTAACTGTGTTTGTATGTGTGTGTGAGAGAGATAGCTCAAGTGCAGATGAAGTCCAAAAACTAACAAATTTTTCATAATTTATTTATTTGTTTATTGTTGTTATGCAAATGATTTGCCGCTCGGTGAAAGAAATGAAGAATGTGTTGAGGTCAGGAAAAAAAAGAAGTTGAACTCCGCGCTGCACGGAAGCACGAAGACACGATCTCCGTGCTTCGCGTAGACACGGACTCCGTGTCTCCGGGCAACACGGAAAAACACGAAGTGTTCGTGTCTCTACGCAGCACGGACTGCTGCACAAAGAAGCACCCGTGTCTCCGTGCGATCGCTGTGTCTCCACTCAGAGCGGAGCTTGAGTCTTCGCGTGCGCGGAGACTGTACTACGCATAGCACGGATGTGTACTCCGCGCACTTCGCGAAGTGTGACTCCACATTTCGTTTTGCTACAAAAAAAATAATACTTTTTATATTTTTGAAATTACAAAACCTCACAATCATTTACAAATCATATTAATAATAAAAAACATTCAATTCTATTAGATATTAATCTTTACAATTTTTATGTTTGAATTCAGAATAAAAAAATACAGCAAAAAAATCGGTCCATCCCCACTAAAAAACACATACATACACGAAATCAGAATTCCTTTCGGGGGCAACGCCCCCGAGCCCCCCCCGAGGGGAGTTGCCCTTCGACCTGACTGGTCCGTCGATCCCCGTCAAGAGCATTGCCCCCAAACCCCACGAGGGGCGTTGTCCCCTCAAACCCTACGACCTGACTAGGCAGGTTGATCATCGCCTTTCCGGGCATTGCTCCCAAGCCTCCACTAACCCCTCGACATATACATTTTCATTTTTCGATGCATAATTTATTATTTAATGAATTGAATAATTCGTATTCATGTAAACCTGAAATCTTTATATATGTCAAACGTTTGATATTCTCAATTTTATTTTTGGTGAGTTTCTCTGTACAGTAATATCAGCTTTTGAAATAATCACTTTGTTAAATAAAGCATTGGCGGGTCAATATATGCTCCCAAGATTTTGAATAATCCAATAAATCTTAAACTACGATTTTTTGAATATCTACAATTTATACACTAATAAAAACACAACAAATACAAAATTCGTGCAACGAACGTGTCAACGACTAGTACAAGACCTTTGTCCTTAAAAAGAAAATAATAATAATAATAATAATAATAATAATAATAATAATAATAATAATAATATAGTACCAAAACTCTGATACTACTTGTTGGGAACGAAATAAAGTTATACGGCACGATACGAAGTATTGATCACCACAACAAGATGAACACAATGATAAGAATTTAATTTGGAAGAGGAAAAAGAATTACAACAACTGTGTTTCTCATAATTATTCTAACTTCTGTAATAAATCAACTTGCAAAAAAGAACCAACTATAGATGGGACATATAAAAACCCTAATAAAATTCTTAAATATGGAAATAGTATAAAAAACGCGTGGTATAAAAGAAACAATATTTTTTTTATAATAAAAATCCAATCGAATTTGGATCACAAACTCAACACATGATTCATACAATCTCCAGTAATAGTTGTCTGCTCCACATTGAACTGAAGACATTATTAAAAAATCTGATAGCGAATTATAAGATTAAAATGACATAAAAATAAATAAAATTACTATTAAATACGTCACCATAAAACGTCAGCATCACATGTGCGAATGACTAGTATATATGTATGTATGTATGTATAAGAGGACAAACTCCAATAATTTGTCAACTTTCGTTCCATGTGTTGTGCACGCAAGATTACATATTAAGTCCCTTGTTTGGTACACATTAAAAATTTCATTTTTATTTTTTTACTCATTTTCAAACACACATTATTCAATAAAATAATATGTTCTATCACATAAATAATATTTCCTTCTTTTTCAACCACACATTCTCCATCAATCTACTATTTCAAAATACATTCTTCCAAAATAATGTGGTTCAAATACACCTTAAAGTACAAATGCCTAAAGTGACGGGTCAAAATTACGAGTTGCCATTTATGACTATAACTCTGCCTATTTACGTATTATTTTTTTCAACTTTACGTTTTTATATAGATAAAAATAGTTACACTTTGCATCCAATTGTCCAGTTAAAAAAAATAATTGTTCATCCAATTATGCGTTGATAACAATGTAAATACTAATAATAATGCAAAAAATAAGTGATCCAAGGAAATATACCTAAATCATAATATGATGTAAGAGGTCATCCAACATAGCGCGCCAAATAAATATTTTGGCCGGTTTAGGCACGTGATGAATTCATCATATGTGGAACCCACACAGACACAGTCAAAAGCTTCCCACCTATTTTAGTGCATGTTTGGATCCTTAGGTTGCACGTCCCGGAATGTATTGTCGGATCTTAGGTTAATCTGAGTCGAAGGCTCCCAAATAACAAATATATAGTAAAATTCAAATACCAGTTCATATAAAAATATTATTAAGGAGAAAATTATCTAATAATCATGAACATCAAAATTATCTTGATATCAAAAGTTTCTAACTTTGACAACAGCACGAAGACATGATTACTTGTGGATGAATCATGACAGGTGGAGATCGCCCATAGAAGATACATTGCCTAAAGTAATTGACATGTAGGTGACATGGTAATTGGCTGTATTTGAGAAAATGGAGCCGGGATAAAATGATTTATAAAAACAACTTATTCATATAAGTATCGACATTTTATACCATAAACTGAGAAGCATAACGCTCAACGTAAAGTAAGAACATACAAATCAACGTAATGATTGTGGTGTCTTGTTAATGTTAAAAAGTAGAATTAAAAGTTGGTTAATTAAGCAATTTCACTTAGGGGCCATTCAAGCAAACACTAAACTTGTGGTGTAATAAATAAATTTTATGGTGGTGATATAATTACCCTTTCAAAAATATCAGAATGCACAAGTCCAAGTAATTGAGATGTTCTTTTTACACTAATCTTTGATTTAATGCAAGTTTTACATTTATCAAACTCATTAAATTCACATTTGATCATTCTTTTCATAATACTAATGTCTGTATGTACTAATCTATCATGTCATAACGTAAATGAATCGACCATGTAGGTAAAAGATTTGTTATTATTATTATTAGATCATTCCCAATAGTACATAACTCGATCATTTCATTACTAGAATAACATTTTCCAACAAAATACCCTTTTCGATTTAATAAAAGTTTACCCAACTCAAATACAGATTTAATTCCTGGTTTTTTTCAAAAGAACTGTACTTGCTAAATTTATATTCATATCTGGTACATAAAGCACATTGACCAAAGTTATCTTTTTTTTTTTTCTTGAAGTGAAGTGGATATCAATGTTTTCTTTGTCAATCACTTTAGAGTGACCTTCATTTCTCATTTGAATCTCTTGTCCATCATCAATATCATGATAATTTTTAAAAGTGACTTATCATAATAAACATAGATAGTTGTACAAGTGTCATACTATCAATCCAAAACTTTGCTTTGAATTGCATTGATTTCGTTCACAGTAGCGATAATGTCCTCAATGGAATTTCACATTTTCCTACTTCTTTGGTTACTTTTTATGCCTGCAACCTCTTGCATAATGTCTAGATTTTGTACAAACATATTATGGTCCCGTGGACTTCTATTTGAACTTCCCTTGATCATTTTTAGGACCAAGAGACTTCTCTTTCTTTTAGTTTTTGTTGGAGCGATTAATCTTGTCAACGACATTGGTTTTAGAAGTGCCATCATAAGAATTTTCAATTTTATCTTGTGTCCTTAATTCTTCCTCGATGTGAAGATGTTTTTGTATAAGAAATTTCTTCAGAATTATAAAGAATTTTCTCCTATAACACTTCCAAGATAGAGACAATTATCTAACTTGAAAGCATTCGGGAAGTTTAATTATCACTACCTTTAGACTTATTGAAAATAACTTGAAGTTCATAAACTTGAGGCAACAAATGAACGTTATCTGTCATTTTAAAATCAAAATACTTAGAAATTAGAAATTTCTTAGTACTAATCGTTTGATTTCCCGCAAGTGCACGTGATCGTAAACAAGTAATAAAGTGATTAATAGAGTGTCGAACCCACGAGAACTACGTATTTGATCGAGTTAAAATTAATCGCAATTTTAATCGAATAGCAAACAAATTTTGTGACTCTTTATACTAATCCCTAAATTATCAATTAAACTAATAAAAATAAATAAATGTATTTTTCAAATGTGTGAGATACATTGTTAAGATGTCGAATCCCTCTTATTGTTACATTTTTAGTGTAACAATTAAAATGACAATTTGAAATGATTTATGTTGATCAATATTTTTAATTTAATTGAAAGCCTCTCTCGATATTGATCAAATATATTCCCATCATGTGACATTTCTATCTCTCGCTGAAAGATGCATACATACATTAACAAGTAGTAGAACACCTATTGAAATCATATAAAGCATAGAGGTATATTTCTATCATCTATCAAATCTTACAATGTTTATTATATTGTGCTTAAACCCTGTTATCTCACTCGATAACGATAAAATCCACTAACAATTCAATTGGTGATCAAACAATTAAAAAGAACGATAAAAATGATAATAAACATCCACAAATCAAATCAAATAGAAGTCAAAATAATTAATTAAAAACTAAAAATATCATAACAAGGGTTCATCTCATCCTAACAATATATAAAATTAGCCTACCATATTGAAATTACAAGAAGTCATATTTAAGTGAAAAGATATAACCCGAATTTTTGATAAATTGAGAAGATGGAGATAAATCTTGAAATCTTGAATCCCTTCAATGGTTTCTCGATGAATCTCCACTTGCGCTTTCTATTCTTTACCCAAAAATTAGGTTTGAATCTTCACTTGATAGAATTCTTGCAAATCTCCTGCAATTCTCTCACAAAAATTATGAATTTTCTCATTTGATGATAATAATTGATGATTATTGGAGTATAATATGTACATGAGAGCTTTTATATGTATCGTACTGTTATATATTTTTAGGATTCGAAAATTAGTTAAAAATCACATCCAAATTGACTTCCAAAAGAGTTTCAATCGAATAAGGAAAGTTGTCTTCGCGCGCGGATTTTTTATCTTTGCATAGTAGTCAGTATTTTGGCTATAAATTTTTCTTCCAATATCTGATTGATGAGATACAAATTTCATTGGAGATCTAACTCAAAGGGCTACAACGTTGCTAGATATATAATTTTCCCAATTCGGACGTTTACTATGCCAAAATTGTGTCTCAATATTCGGCTAAAAATCTGAAATATAATTTGTGCGATTGGAAATTGATTTTAATCATATTCCATTCCTTTTTGAGTTCTAATGCCATCCAATTGTCTCTTAGCAATATTCAAAGTATGATCTTGNCTAAAAATCTGAAATATAATTTGTGCGATTGGAAATTGATTTTAATCATATTCCATTCCTTTTTGAGTTCTAATGCCATCCAATTGTCTCTTAGCAATATTCAAAGTATGATCTTGTGGTCCGAACAACTATTGAATATTTGCAACCTCAAACTTTTGTATTTTGCTATTTTCACCAATTTTCGCTTCTTTCTTTCTATTCCTTGATCAACCATTGAGTTTTACCTATATAACATAAAAACAACAATTTAGGATATATCTAGTCAAAAGAACTACCAAATATCGATATTTTAAGACCCCGAATAAGTGTATAAAATACACTAATCAAGTACCTTCCTTCTCGACTTTATATTTGTTTTGAAGTGCTTCCCAAATTTCTGTAATCAAAGTGGAGTTGGTGTAAATATCACATAATCGATTGGATAGAGCATCCATAATATGATCACGATAAATCAATTTATCTTCTTGTCTTTTCTTTTGCACAACCCGTGCTTCTTCTAAATCTTCATTTGATGGTTCATAAATTGGTGCAATATTTGGATCAAGGACATAAAGAAACTTTAATGCTGTCAGAAAGAATCTGAATTTGTCGTGCCACTGGGTAAAATTTATACCGTTAAACCTATCCAAGCCAACTAAGTCTTGATTCATCAACTTGATAGTTGCCAAAATTGTTTCGATCTCCATTGCAGTAGAATATTGTTTTTAGATTGTTGAAAAATATGAAAACACGAACCAAATATGAAGAATAAAGAGATGCTTGAAACACGTATATGATACGTTTTTCTAAAAATGATATTTACCTCCACTCATATTCTTTTTCGATTTTTAACAAATAGTTTAGATGATATGACAAGTGTTCAAGGAGGAAATACTAAAGCAAAAGTGACACTTTCTAAAACTTGATGAAAAACTTAAAGAGTTTGAATTTGAATGAGAATTGAAATTGTTTCACTCAAATGTGGTTTTTGATTATTGATTTCATGTATTAGAAACGGAAAAACTATCCGTTATGACTCGTTACTAGGTATTGCCACGTGGCCATCTTAACTAAGCTGTGGGGCCAAGCCACCCTCTAGGTAGAACGAGGCTCATATGATTTTGGGGCCTTTCATTCTAAAGTTCTGATATTATCCGGTGCCCAAGTAACTCAGAGGTGCCCTCCTAGGTCCAAGGTTCCTCAACTAGTGACGGCCCACATGCAAAGACGAACTCATGACGAAGATCTTATTCTAATAATTGATGTGACCTTTGTAAAAAGTGTATTTTGTCTTGTCTTGTCAATGTAAGAACATTAAATGCTTTGAAAATCTAGGAAGGTCAACTTGATGGTTAGGACTCGTTGTTTCGATCAAGGAGATGATGCCACGTGTAATTTGATCCGAGGGTCACCATTCCAGTTGTAAGACTATAAAAACCCCTACCATGTAACAATTGAGGACTAATGCAACTCTAAATACTTGAAGCAACATATTTTATTCCCTTTTACTAGTTTATAATAACTACAAATCTTGTTCTTATCGATTGAATATTATACAATCGTGACCCTGAAATCTACCTGGAACCCGAACGGAAACGTGTCATTGAGCTCCTCCCACGTTCAAATAGCATAGTGATCTCAACCGTTGCTCTACATTAACGTGTTGGACCTAGCTCACGTATGCACGAGTGGGCCCGACATTTGTTGGCGTATTTTTTGAGGTCCACAGATTGGCGTCATCTGTGAAAAACCACACTATAACCACAAACAACCCCATGGAAAAAGCTCTGTTGGAGATAGATTGGGTATCCCTCTTGAAAAATGATTTGTTTTTTTGAAAAGAACAAGAGGAAGCCCTCCAAAAGTTGAAAAACTCAGTTTTTAGGCTAGCAAAGATGAGTTCGGAGGGAGATGCCCCTCCCAGACGCATGAGGGAAAGTGACGATGAAGTTCCTATTACAGTCGTCCCAACAAGTAGGGGTCGACCCCATCACCATCATAGACGAGGTGGGAGAAGAATGGCGACCCAGCTTACTAGAGAAATGGCAACTATGACAACCAACATGAGAAGCATCACCAATCAGAATTTAGCAATGCGGGAGCTATTAATGCAAATGCAAGGCCATAGATAACGTCCAATCCCTCCTTTCACTCCCCAAGAGCAATACCAACAAAAAAAGGAAGTACAAAGTCAAAGAGCCCATCCTACCAGGCACGCCAGGGGAGTCAGCCCCATTGAAAGGGATGTGGGAGTTGACGTCTCTTCAAGCTATGCTTCTTGCTGACTACCAAGGCTTGATTCAATATGGAGGACACTTTTTCACCTAAATACAAGCCGAAACACATGCCTCATAGGTCCAGCAGTGTGTTTGACCGGCTAAGCCCAGCCAAACCAAGACATAAGCAGCGCATGAAATTCTAGTGCCTTGAAACAGGCTGCAGTCCCCACCTTCTGAGACTGGAAACTGGAGGAAAGGTAACAACATGCCCCCCGAGTTGTACCACATCGGAATGAACGTCAAGGAGGAACGAGGAGGTAGGTAACCAGATAGGACCTTCTATACCACCTCCAAGGTATGAGATCGATACGAATTATGATTCAGATGGTCCCTAGAGATCTTATGATTTGGACTATGATGATGATAACCTGCCGTTTTCGCGAGAATTAAGGAATGCCCAAGTACCGAACCACTATGCGATGCCTATGATACCAAAATATGATGGGAGAGGCGACTTGGATAAACATTTGAATAGCTACAAAATAAATATGAGCCTGAGAGGCGCCACCCCAACTGTGAAATGTAGAGCTTTCCACTTAACCCTTAGTGGAGCAGCCGAAATTTGGTACAATAGGCTACCACCTGTGAGCATCAAGAGTTAGCCAGAATTCAAAACCACTTTCTTGAAGAGATTCACAGTGAGCAAGGAAGGAAAGAGGAGCCCGGGAATGCTACTTAAACTCCGTTAGAAAGGCTGAGCCTAGAGGCATGAACATGGTAATTGGTGACGTGGACATGAACGTCCCCATGGAGATGCCTACATTCGATGAAATTGACCCTCGCATTATTGAAACTGAGTCCTAAACTACCCCAATGGAGGAGCTGGAAAGTTTCTCGGTTGATCCATTAGACCCAACCAGGCTGTTACAAGTGGACAGAGGCCTGGCTCTAGCTATGTCAATGAGCCGAGCTGGAAAAAAAAAGCTCGAGCAGAGCCCGAGCTTTTTTAGCCCGAAGCCGAGCCGAGCTCGGCAAAAAAAATGAGGCTCGACCCGAGCCTTAACGGGCCGAGCCAAGCTCGAGCCGAGCCGACTCGGGTTTTTTTTTTCGAAATATTATCTTGACTATCGTAAATTTTGCGATTTTCATTTTCATTTAATGGTATACTAATCTTTATTGGTTTTTATGAGTTGTGTTAATGACTTTTTGAGTTATTTACTATTATTTAACTTTTAATTAAATAGTATGATACAAGGGTAAAAATGCTATTTTTTGGCTGTTGATTTTATATAACATCGGTTTTATATTTTTATTATCCAATTTTCAGATTAATTTCTTAATGTGGTGATATTGGGTTGATAAAAGCCGTCCCTAGTTGTATTTATTGAAGTTGGTATACTGAAAAATCTCTCCACTATTAATCTTTAAAATATAGGTAATTAAGATACACTGAACTTTGACCATATAATATTGAGCTCTGACTCGATTTTTTTTATTTTAAAAAAAGAATAAAAAAATTTATTTACCTGTACGCATGCAGCAATTTGCTGCCTGTGCGCAGCTGTAGCTACCTATGAGGCAGCAATTTTATTTTTATTTTTTAATTTTTTTTATATAAATATGCCCCTTGTACGGGCCGGCCCAGCTCGGGCCGATGCCCAAAAGTGGGGCTCGGCCCGAGCCCGAGCTGGGCCCGGTTCAGACTTTTTACGGGCCGAGCCCGAGCTGCCCAAGTCGGTGAGCTTTTTTGACATCCCTACTTGGCTCTAGAATTCAAGGAAAAAACTAAGAGATTTTTGTGTGAAAATCGGAATGTCTTCACATGGAGGCTTTAGGATATGGTGGGCATCGACCCCGGGGTCAGTTGCCACCACTTGAAAATTGATCCGAAGGTTGCCCCACATAGACAGAAGAGAAGAGCTTTGAATTCGGAAAGATATGAGGCCCTAGAGGAAGAAATACAGAAGCTAATCAAGAATGACTTCATCAGAGAGGCCCTTTACCCGAAGTGGGTCTCCAACCTGATCTTAGTGAAGAAGCATAACAAGAAGTAGAGGGTATGCATCGACTTTTCCGATCTCAACAAGGTATTTCCTAAGGACAGCTTCTCACTCCTAAGGATAGATAATTTGGTGGACTCCACTGTCGGACACGAGTCTCTAAGCTTCATGGATGCTTACTTCGGCTACAACCAAATTCCCATGTATCCAGGTGATGAGGAGCACACATCCTTCATCATGGATAGGGGACTATACTGCTATAAAATGATGCCCTTTAGGTTAAAGAATGCCGGAGCCACTTACCAAAGGCTTGTGAATAAAATGTTCGCTGACTTACATGGCAACACGATGGAAGTATACGTAGATTACATGTTTGTCAAAAGTTTGAAGGTTAATGACTACATAACCCACATTGACAGAGCCTTTCAAGTTTTACAAAGGTACCCCATGATGCTGAATCCCCTCAAGTGTGCGTTTGGAGTCGCATCAGGTAAGTTCCTGGGGTACATGATCAACCAAAGAGGTATAGAGGCAAATCTCGAGAAAATACAGGCACTAATTGAGATGAGGTCCACTCAGAGCCAAAAGAAGTGCAAAGCTTAGCTGGTCGGGTGGCCGCTTTAAGTAACTTTATCTCAAAGGCTACCGATAAATGCCTCCCATTCTTTAAGATTTTGAAAGGAGAAAAGAAGTTCTAGTGGATTGAGGAGTGTGAGGAGGCCATCCAGGGGCTAAAAAAGCACCTAGGGCAGCCCCCTCCTATCGAAACCTAAGCTGGGAGAAGCTCTACAACCTTACTTGGCCATCTCTAATGAGGCCATAAGTGATGTGCTCGTGAAGGAAGAGGCTTGACCCAGCTACCGATTTATTACATTAGCAAAGCACTAGCACCTTAGACTTGTTACCCGGATATGGAGAAATTAACTTTGGCACTGATAACTGCATCCCGCAATTTGAGGCCCTATTTCCAAGACCACACCATCATGTGTTGACGAACTTTCCGCTCAGGTAAGTATTGTAGAAACCTGATGCCTCGGGAGCGAGTTTGAAATCCTCTTCAAAACATGAACCGCCATAAAGGGCCAGGCCCTAGAAGACTTTGTAGTAGAGTTCGCCAATGTCCCGGTAGTGGACGAAAAAATGGAACTTGCTGAGCTCTCCACATGAAACCAATTTATGGACGGCTCGACCGGGAAAGTAGGCTCAGGTACAGGTGTGGTAGTAGTGAGTCCAGGAGGTTATTAGTTGAACTGCGATGTACGATTCAGATTTAAGGTCACCAACAACGCGACCGAGTATGATGTACTCCTTGCCAACCTGAGGCTAGCCAAGGAGATGCAAGTGAAGAGGTTGCTCATCAACAGTGACTCTCAACTCATAGAAGGACAGGTTAACGGCAACTTCGTAGCCAAGGATAAAGCCATAGCCGCCTACCTCAAGCTGGTAACGAGCCTGTTCCCCTCTTTTAAGAAGTTTGAACTGGCTTAGATCCCGCGCATTGAGAATGCCCATGCCGATGATTTGCCTAAGCCAGCTAGTAGCAAGGATTCTGAGTTGTTGACGGTGGTGCCGATCAAGCATCTCTTGAGGCTATCCACCTCTACAGAAGAAGTGACGTGGCTGGAATGAACTCCAACTTGGATGCAACCCCTTATGGCCTATCTCAAGGATCAAATTTTACCAAACAATAAAGAAGAGGCATACAAGCTAAGGAGGAGGTTCGCACATTTTGTGCTAGTGGATGATATTCTTTAGAAGCACAGATTCTCTTCACCCCTCCTCTAATGTGTATGAAGGGAAGAAGCCATCTACATACTCCGCGAGATCCACAAAGGTGTTTTCGGCAACCTCTCGGGAGGGCTCGCTTTGGCAAGAAAAATACTAAGGCAAGGGTATTATTAGCCCACTTTGAAAAATGATGCTATTCAATTTGTTCGAAAATGTGAGAAATGCGAGCACTTCTCTCACATCCAAAGACAACCCTCCTAGGAGTTGACCGCAGTGTTCAGCCCTTTGCCTTTCAGCAAGTCGGGGGTGGACCTCATTGGCCCTTTGCCCAAGGGCAGATGAAGTGCTAATTTTGCCATTGTTGCAATTGATTACTTCACAAAGTGGGTTAAAGCTGAACCTCTAGAAAAGATCACGAAGGTTAACACCTCCAAGTTTCTGTGGAAAAATATTATATGCCGTTTGGGATTACTCACTTGATCGTCTCAAATGGTGGAAAGCAATTTGATAACAAAAAGGTAAGAAACCTCTGTGAAGAGCTGGGAATTAGAAAGTGCTTTTCTACTCCCCATCACCCCCAGGCTAATGGGCAAGTGGAGGCCATGAACAAAACCATAAAGCACACAGAAAACTTGACCCAGCCAAAGGAGTCTAGGTAGATGAGTTATCCCAGGTACTATGGGCAATCTGAACTACCAGCAGAACCCCAAATGGTGAGACTCATTTCTCAATGACCTACGGTGCCGAGGCGATGAGCCCGATGGAGGTGGGATTTCCTTCCCTTCGAAGGTTACACTTTAGGGAAATATCAAACGATGAGCTCAGGAGATGTGAGCTCGATTTCCTTGAAAAAAAAAGAGGATAACTCCCAATTGAGATTGGCAGCTTATCAAATGAAGATGACTCGGTATTATAATGCTAAGGTAAAGAAGAGGTCCTTCTGGATAGATGACCTAGTACTTCGGAGAGTGTTCTTGTCCTCCAAAGAAACATGGATTAGAACCTTAGGACCAAATTGGAAAGGACTGTACCGCATCAAAGAGGAGATCCGACCTGGTACTTACTGGATCAAGGACATGAATGGAAAGGTTCAACCTCATCCATGTAATGTTGAGCATTTAAAAATGTATTATCAAAGAATGTAACCCGTAGCTGGAAGCTTTTTCCTAGCCTTTGCAAATAAATAAAAGCTTTGTTTAAAGAATCTAAGGAAGTGTGGGCTCCTCGAAGGAGAGGATCAGGCCCCCAATGGGACCACCTTATTTGCACTCCCAAGAGTACATCACATGCCTATCTTTGACGACATTGAACGTCAAAGAGAGAAGTCTTACATGGGTGAGCCATCCACTATGTATGGAAGCGTGAGCACCTCGAATGAGAGGATCAGGCCCCAATGGGACCACCTCATTTGCATTCCCAGGCGTACATCACATGCTTCCCTTTGACGAAGCTTAATGTCAAAGGGAAAAGCTTCTACATGGGTGAACCATCCACCATTTAAGGAAATGTGAGCACCTCGGAGGAGAAGATCAGGCTCCCAATGGGACCACCTCATTTGCACTCCCAGACGTACATCATGTACCTCCCTTTGACGAAGTTGAACGTCAAAGGGAGAAACCTTTACATGGGTTAACTATCCACCATGTAAGGAAGCATGGGCACCTCAGAGGAGAGGATTAGGCCCCCAATGGAACCACCCCATTTTCACTCTGAGGCGTACATCACGTGCCTCCCTTTGACGAAGCTGAACGTCAAAGGGAGAAGCTTTTACATGAGTGAACCATATACCATGTAAGGAAATATGGCGTCTCAAAATACAGATTTGAGGCATACAAATACTGACGTGGCTGAATGTCAAATTTGGGTAAACCCGTTCGCATTATGATTAAGCTGAAGCTTAGGTTATTTGAGTACGTCAGTTCAAAGTTAAATAGTTTAGTTAAAGTTCGAAGTTAAAGTCCAATTCAGTTGAAGTTCACATTGCAGTTATCTATGGTTAGTTGATTGCCAAAGTCTTTTGACTTGAAAGAAAAATAACAAAATCACAAACAGTACAAGACTGGTGAAAAATTTTCATTTATTAAACAATAAAGATTTACATAAGTTGGCCAGAGGCATTACAAAGAAGGTTTAAATGATGAGCAACCAAATCTACTGCTGAGGTGGTTGAGGAGCCAATGCATCAGTGGTGGTGCTTCGAACGCCACTTGTTCAGAAGCCTCATCAGGAGGGACTTCATCTTCAACAGCTCCCTCAACCGGGGTCTAATCCACCTCCTCAATAAATTCAGCTCTAAGCTCAGAAGCTTCGAGATTTGGGTAGAGTTCCTCAACCCTACCGACCACATTAGCATATGCAAACTTTTACCAATATGTAGCAAACTGCTGGTACTCCTCAGTCAAGTGGAAGTTGGCAATGTAGTTATTCATTGCCACTTCACCTGCTTGTTCAGCATTAACTTCAGCTCGCTTAGCCTCATTCACGTAGTATCTAATTTGGCTTTCCATGAACTGGTTTGCATCCTTATACCCAGCAAGTTCGAGGTTAGCTTTCTCTAGAGCTTCGACAGCGAGCTTCTGATGATGATCAGAAGTTTCGACCTTCTTTGTCAAAGAATCCACCTCACACTGAGACTCATAGACTTCTTTCTAAAGAACCTCTATTTTAGCCAAGGTAGAAACTAGCTTTGCCTCATCCTCAACTTTTTGGGCCTTCACTGCCTCAGCCTCGACAACAACAAGGTTATCCTCTGAGGCTCTATTTCTTTTTTGAATGTTAGACAAAACTTCTTGACATTCAAGGACCACCCCAAAAGCCCTTGTACTTTGGCTAACCAAAGTGGCAGTGGGGTCCACTATGTCATAGGTGGATACATAAGTTTGCCACCTCTCCATCCAGAACTCGTTGAAGTTTTCAATGGCACTTCGCACCTCGGACGACAGCATCTCCAGAACAACTAAGGTAATCTTATCATCCCTCTCAGCCAAAAAACTTCTAGACTTCCCTAGGGTCCTCTCAACCTAACTTTTCTTAGGGGCCTCCGAAGCTGAATCTATTTCCTTCCCGACCCCTTCACTGGTCCTTTAAACGTTTTCAACTTCGACAGCCTCATCGAAGACTCCAGGAGCTTAGGCCGCAAGGGAGCCCCATTTCCAGTATGGGACACAGTGGTCCCGCAGCCTACTGAAGATCCACTCATGTTGACTAGCTTCCATTTCTTTTGGGGCTCCTCTATTTTTCCCTTTCCTTTATCCATGGCCACCTGGGCCTTCTTAGAAGCCTCATCTTCTCCTCTTTTTTCAACCTGGTCTTTGCTGTGGAGCTCTATCTTTGACTTTACTTGCTTAGCTTCTGAAGAGGAGGGCCTAAGGCCTTGGCACCTGTGATGGTCATAGCCTTCAAGATATTAGCCATATCTGGAGTAGGGTACTCACTAGCAAATTTATCTGCAAAATACCAAAAGATTAAAAACCAGCAGGAAGAATGAAAACGAAAGTAAAACAGCTTCATACCCTTGGAAGCAATTAATCCGGAGTCAACAAAGTATCGGCTCCTGTCGATTAAGTGATCGAAGCTTTGAAGCTTTAGGGATCTTTTGTATATATCCTCGATCACTTCCCACTTTGCCTCGTGGAGCTTGTAACGTGACCCGAAATGTGCAAAATAAAGCAGGAAAGGATTAGGACAAGGAATTGGACATGAATTGAAAACTATGTAGAGCGAGGCACTTACGCGCTTCGTAGTACTAGGTCAGTACGGTGCAAGCTGGGACCGTATCCCCTTCTATCATTTGCTACCTACCTTTCACCTAGAATTATTACTCCTTCCAACCTTTGATGGATGAAGGAAGCTCCACAACGAAGGGAGCATGTGCCTCCCATGGGTTGATCTAGTACAACCCCTTGGAATCATCTTTTCCAACCACCCGGGCTTGGAAGATGGTTTGGAAGACATACAGAGGCATATCCTCGCCCAAGGATACCTCTTTCCATAAGAAGTAGGTCCCAACTAACTGGCTCTACCCATTTGGCAAAATTTGAGTAGGGAACAACATGAAATTCCTCGGCACTGCCCTAAAAAAGGGATGCAGAAGTAGACACACTCCTGCTTTCAGCAGGAATTCACTAAAAGCCATACATCCCCGGCTCGAAAAACAGGCTCGTTCATGGGCCTCGGGGACTAACATTTCTACTTAATAGGGTATACAAAATTTTTCCCTGAGTTCTGCCAGTTTAGTGAAAGTCACAGATGATTAAATCTTGGCAGCCCTCCAACCCGCCTCGTAATCTATGGGCTCCTCACTCATATTATACCAATCTACCGTTCCCCCAAACACAGACTCATTCCCAGACCTAGCCACTGTAACTGTCCTAGATGGGCCGAAAGCTATGATAGTTGAAGAAAGTGAAAAATTACAGAACATTTGACAAAGATTGTGAACCCCTTTCACGAGAGAATACCTAAAGAAGAAATGAGATCTAGAACTCGTCGGAGAACAAAAGAATGCTGGAAAACTTCTAAAGGATGGAGAGCTCGAGAGAGTTCGAAGAATATTTCGCAAAGGTAAAGTTCCAAAATGGCATAAATTTGGTTTTTATACAAGGAGGAATTGATCCCAGCCATTGGATCGAGGACCAATTAATCTCAGGTGTCCAATCCTTCCTGTGATGAATACAAACTGTAGAATTCGAACGATTTATGCCACCAATGCCTCATATCACGTCGTGAGTGTCACGAGCTAAGCTCAGCGCGTGGATGCTTTCCACAAATAATGCATGCTCGTCATTGGCCATCATTACGCATTTAATTAATGGCTGTACATGTATTGGAAGTTGTATTGCTATAGCTACCTCTCCTTGGAAACATGAAAATTCGTCAAATCATGCGCACCAACATCGAAGTCAATCAATATATGTTTAGCCTCGATAGCTCAGCTATAGACCTGCCTCGACTTCATTATGAAATTCTGCTATTCTCAAGCAAATCAGCCACAATAGCTCAGCTATAGACCTACCTCAGCTTCATCAGGAAATTCAGCTATTCCCAAGTAAATCAACCTCAGCATCTCAGCTATGGACTTGCCTCAGCTTCGTTATGAAATTAAGTCCAATTCCACGCACAATATAAATATCTTTGCCTAGACTTGGGGGACTAGTATGATGGACTAACTTTTTCAACATCATTGCTGAAGTCCACGCATGACATAAATAATCACACAGGACTTGGGGGACTATTATTATGACTCGTTACTTGGTACTGCCACGTGGCCGTCCTAACTAAGCTGTGGGATCGAGCTACCCTCTAGGTAGAACGAGGTTCAAGTGATTTCGGGTCCTTCATTCCGAGGTTCTGATATTAATCGGGGCCTAAATAACTTCGAGATGCCCTCCTAAGTCCGAGGCTCCTCAGTTAGTGACGGCCCATGTGCAAAGATCGAACTCATGATGAAGATCTTATTTGAATGATTGATGTGACCTTTGTAAAAAGTGTGTTTGTGTCTTGTCTTGTCAAATGTAAGAGTTTTAATGCTTTGTAGAGTTAGGCAGGTCAACTTGATGGCTAGGACTTGGTGCTCCGGCCGAGGAGATGAGGGCTACGTGTAATTTGGTCCAAGGGTAACCATTCCATTTGTAACACTATAAATACCCCCACCATGTAACAATTGAAGGCTAATGAGACTCTAAATACTTGGAGCAATATTATTCTCTCATTCTTGCATCTTAATTACAACTACGAATTTTGTTCTTGATCGATTATTCATTTTACAATCGTGCCCCATAAATCTCGTCGGAACCCGAATGGAAACGTCTATTGTCGTTGAGCTCTTCCCACGTTCAAACTCTGGAGCTATCCTAACCGTCAATCGGCATTAACGTGTTGGGTTTAGCTTACGTATACACGAGTGGGCCCGACATCTGTTGGCAACATTTTTTAAGGTCAGCAGATTGGCACCATCTATGGGAAACCACACTATAACCACGAGCAACCCTGTAGAAAAGGCTGTTTGAGAAGATATTTTGGACATCCCCTTTGAAAAGGGATTTGTTCTTGAGAAAAGAACAAGAGGAAGCCACAGAGTTAGAAAATTTTGAGGCTTTGAAGTTCGAAGAAAGATGAACTCAGAAGAGGACGTCCCCACCCCCACCCCCCGAGGCGTGTAAGGGACACTGATGATGAGATCCTAGCAACAGTAGCTCCAGCGGCTCGGTGCCAACCCCACCACCACCATAGACGAGGTGGAAGAAGGTTAGCGACCCAGCTTACTAGGGAAATGGCAACCATGGCAGCCAATATGATGAGCATCACTAACCAAAACTTGGCAATGCAAGAGCTCTTGATGCAGATGCAAGGCCATGGAGGCCGCTCGGTTCCCCCTTATGCCCTTCAGGAGTAGTACCAACCAGAAGAGGTGCAAAGCCAAAGAGCCCGTTCTCCCAAGCATACCAGAGGGGCAAGCCCTATTGAAAGAGAAGTGGAAGTTGATATATCTTCCAACTATACCTCTAGCTAACCCACCGAGGCCCCATTCAACATGGATGATAACTTTTCTCCAGAATATGAACCAGAGTATAGGCCTCAGAGGTCCACCAGCGTGTTTGACATATTGAGCACAGCAGAACCTAGGCATAGGCAAAGGAATAAGGTACCAGTGCCTAGGAATAGGCCACTGCCCCCACCTTCTGAGACTTGGCAACTAGAGAAAAGGTAAGAACATGTCCCTCGAGTTGTATCGTTTCGAAATGAGCACCAAAGGAGGGAAGATGAGGGTGGTAACCAGGCAGGACCTTTTACATCACCACATAGGTATGATGCTGAAGCTAACTATGATTCAGATGGCCCTCAGAGATCTTGTGACTTAGATGATGATGATGAAAACCTACCATTTTCACAAGAGTCGAGGAATACCTAGGTTCCAAGCCATTACGTAATGCCTAAAATATCGAAATATGATGGGAGAGGCGACCCAGCTAAGCACTTGAATAGTTACAAGATGCACATGAGCCTGAGAGGTGCCATCCCAACTGTGAAATGTAGAGTTTTTCACTTAACTCTTAGTTGAGCAGCTGAGATATGGTATAGCAGGCTACCGCCTGGGAGCATTCGAAGTTGGCCAGAATTTAAAACTACCTTTTTGAAGAGATTTACCATAAGCAAAGAAGGAAAGGTCCCCTTCCAACATCTTTAGGACATGAGGCAACAACCCGATAAAACTTTGAAGAGTTTCTTGTCCCACTTCACGGATGAAATGACATATTGTGTTCGGTCATAGATCGTGAAGCACTGTCCGCGCTAAGAGGAGGCCTAAATTTGAACTCTTTATTTTGAAGAGATGTGTAAAATTAGAATCCAACTACCTACGATGCACTGCTAGAGATTATGCGACTAGAGATCATCAACGAAGAGTTAATAGACCATAGAAATAAGGCAAATAGAGGCTTTCAGCCCCGGTAGAGACAGCGCGGTAGAGGACCAACCTTTCACTTGATGGACCATCAATGGAATCAGCCCGGTAATGAAGTTGCCCAAAGCTCAGGCCAGGTACTTACCATAGCTACTTTGAATGTTGTACCAACATTAGCTTATGAGGATGTGCCAGCCACCAACACTCAAATAAACCAGCCAATGCAATAGACCCCTCGTAGGGGACGAGGTCGAGGGAGAGGTTCAGGACCTCGGAATAGGTCGAACCCCCAAGAATACTACACCTACCATCACTCATATAGCCACAACACCGCAGATTGTAGAGATATTGCTCAACATCCCAAGGGGTTGAATTCCCAAAATGACAATCGAGACAATTCTCGTCCGAGAAGTAGGCCCCCGCCAAGGCATGACCAGCAGCCTAGGCGAGATGAGGGCGCTCCCCGCCATCTGGAGGTATCACTCCGATGGAGGAGAGAGCATGACCATAACATGAATAGGGATGAGCAACAACGAAGAGACCATCAAAATCGATAAGAAAATGTCCCAATTCATGAGATCAATACTATTTTTGGAGGCCTATGTTAGTGGAGAAACAAGAAATTCCCAAAGAAATTACACTCGGGAAGCCAAGGGTCTCCCACTAACCAGCTATATTGTGGATAATAGTTCCCGAAGGAACCAATCACCTCCTATTATATTTACTCAAAAGGACTCAGAGGGTGTTCATTACCCCCATTGTGATGCCCTGGTTGTGAGAGCCATAGTGGCTCGAATCGGACTAAAGCGAATACTGGTAGATAACGATAGTCCAGTCAACATACTTTTTGGATCCACTTTTGACAAAATGATCTTGGACCATGAGTTGACCCCCACCAACACTCCCTTATATGATTTCACGAGAGATAGGATAATCCTGAAAGGCAAGATTATGCTTGTTGTAGAAATGGGATAGCCCCCTTTATCAACATTGAACTTCATAGAATTCTTGGTAGTTGATAGTAGGTCCGCCTACCACAGGGTGTTGGGGAGGCCCGCCTTGAAAGAACTTGGAGCCTTTACTTCCATCCATTACCTATACATGAAGTTCCTAACTAATCAAGGAGTGGCGACGGTGAAAGGTGGTCAAAGAGGAGCCCAGGAGTGTTATTTGAATACCGTTAGAAAGGTGGAACCTAGGGACCTGAATATCGTGCTTGAGGAGGCTTAGACATCCCCTTGGAAATGCCTACCTATGATGAACTCGATCCTTGTATCATTGAAACCGAATCCCAGACCGTCCTAATGGAAGAATTAGAAAGTTTCTCTGTTGACCTGACGGATCCCTTCAAGTTGTTGCAGGTAGGTCGGGGCCTAGCTACAGATTGTAAAGAGAAGCTCAAGGAATTTCTATGTAAGAATTGTGACGTCTTTGCTTGGAGGCATGAGGACATGATGGGCATTGACTCGAGAGTTAGCTGCTGCCACCTAAAAATTGATCCCAAAGTTGCCCCACATCGACAAAAGAGGAGAGATCTAAACCCGGAACGATACAAAGCTCTTAAGGAAGAAGTGTAGAAAGTAATAAAGAATGGCTTCATCAGAGAGGCCTTCTACCCAAAGTGGGTCTCCAATCCAGTTCTAGTGAAGAAACATAACGAGAAATGGAAGGTATGCATCGACTTTTCTGACTTTAACAAGGCATGCCCCAAGGACAGCTTCCTACTCTCGAGGATAGATAAATTGGTGGACTCTACTACCGGACACGGGTCTTTAAGCTTCATGGATGCCTACTCTGGTTACAATCAAATTTTCATATACCCAGGTGATGAGGAACACACCTCCTTCATCACGGATCGAGGGCTTTATTGTTATAAGACGGTGTCCTTAAAGTTAAAGAACACCGGAGCCACTTACTAGAGGCTCGTGAACAAAATGTTTGCTGACCTACTTGGCAACACGATGGAGGTCTATGTGGACGACATGCTTGTAAAAATCCTAAAAGTGTTTATGTGGTCTATGTGGCGTACATCACATGCCTCCCTTTGACGAAGCTGAACGTCAAGGGAGAAGCCTTTACTTGGATGAACCATCATCCAAGTAAGGAAGCGTGGGTGCCTCGGAGGAGAGGCTGGAGTCCCAAAAGAGGACCACCTTGTTTGAACTCTGAGGTGTACATCACATGCCTCCCTTTGATGAGGCTGAACGTCAAGGGAGAACCCTTTACTTGGATGGACCATCCTCCAAGTAAGGAAGTGTGGGTGCCTTGGAGGAGAGGGTGGAGTCCTAAAAAAGGACCATCTCATTTGAACTTCGAGGCGTACATCACATGCCTACCTTTGACGAGGCTGAACGTCAAGGGAGAAGCTAAGTCCTTAAGTGTGATGAGGCGATAGAGCCTCAGAATAGAGACATGTGAAAGCACTCAATCAAGCTGGTTGTCAAATTTCAGTTAATGAGGTCTCTCAATTTATTCGAGTTGGAGTCTCTAAGTTTAATCAGTTCAGTCCAGTCAATTAAGACTAAAGTTCAATTTGATCTAACCAGTTCAGCTATGCGATTAAAGTTTCAACTAGCTCATTTCAATATAGTATGAATGACGCACTATCGAGGCCTAATCACTTGGAAGAAAAATGATAAAACCACATGTAGAACAAAATACTAAAACTTTCCATTCATTAAAGAGTTGTAGTTACATTCAGAGGCCATAGCCCTTACAAAAAAGTTAAGCTGAGCTAGGGAGTGAAAGAGCTTGAGCCTTAGTGGCAGGAACTTCTATTGATGGAGGCTGAGGCACTTCTGCAGTTGCATTTTCGAGCTCAATTTCTATTACTTCACCCTCTTCAACTGGGGTCTGAGGGACCTTCTCTTCAATGAATTCTGCTTTAAGTTTAGAGGCATCCAATTTTGGATAAGCCTTCCCAACCCTCTCAATCACCTCATTATAAGCGACTCTCCTCTAGTAGATGGCGAAGCGTCGATATTTCCCAGTGAGATGAAAATAGGTAATGTAATTCTTCACTGCAATTTCGCCCGCCTCAAGAACATCAGCCTCATACTTTTCACTTCTTAGGTGATATACCTTATTTGCTCATCCATGAAGTTATTGGAGTCCTTATTCCCAATAAGCTCCAAGTTCACCTTTTCCAGGGCCTCAGCAGTGACTTTCTGGTGATTATTAGAGGTTTTAACCTTCTTTGTAAGGGTAGCTACCTCACATTATGACTCATACACCTCTTTTTTTAGAGCCTCAATTTCAGCTAAGGCAGAAGTTAGCTTGGCCTCGTCTTCAACCTTTTAGGCCCTCAGCTCAGTAGCCACCGCCTTCTCTTTTTTCAGCTCTGCCTCAGTAGCATTCAGCTTTTCGTACGATGCCTTATTCCTTTGTTGAATATCAGAAAAAACTGTCTGACATTCAAGTACCAGCCCAAAAGCCCTAGCACTTTGGCTTACTAAAGTGGCAGTGAGATCTACTGTATTGCAGATAGCCACATAGTTTTGCCACCTCTCACTCCATAACTTATTGAACACCTTGATGGTGCTTCTCACCTTAGGTGGCAATATCTCGATCATAGCAGGGGCTATCTTGTCATCCCTGCCTCCCAGAAAGTTCCCAGACTTCCTTGGAGTCCTCTCAACTTGGGCCTTCTTAGTGACCTCAGAGGCTGATAGCTTATCCTTCTTCGCCTTCTCACTGGCCTTTCGAGCCTATACCCCATTTGCAATATATATTGAAGACTGCAGGAGCTTCGGCTGTTGAGGAGTGCTCTTCCCAAGATGGGACACTCTGAAGTCCCAAAACTTGTAGAAGATCCACTCATGTGGACTAATTTTCTTTTCTTGTGGGGCTCTTCTTCCATACCTTTGCCCTTGTAGCAGCCGGCTGACCCTCTTTGGGAGTCTCTTTAGGGGCCTCCTTCCCAGCTCCTTTCCCAGACTTGTCTTTACTAAGGCGTTCAAGCCTCGCTTTCACCTGCTTTGCTCCTGAGGATGAAGGCTTCAGTCAGTGCCTTAGCACCAGCAGTGGTAGTGGCCTTTAAAATACTAGCCATATCTAGCAAGGCATATTCCTTCTTGGCAAATTTATCTATAAACATCAAGAAAAAGTTAGAAACTACTAAAGCAGTGTGAAAATAATCCTAATACAGCAGCCGCTTACCCTTGGGGGCTATCAGTCCAAAATCGAAGAAGTATTGGTTTCTTTCCAGAAGATGAGCAAAGCTTCGAAGCTTTGGAGATTGTTTATAAATGTCTTCAATAACGCCCTACTCAACCTCAATTAGCTTATATCTGGAGCTCAGATCTACAGAAAAACAAATAAAGAAGTTAATACCAAGAGAATAAACAGAGGTTATAAGGGTACAAGATGAGGCACTCACAAGCTTAGTAGTACTGCGTCGGCACAGTACAGGATGGGATAACATCTCCCTCAACCATATGTCACCTGTCCCTCAACCAGAACCAGGACTCCTTCCATCCCTTTATAAAGGTAGGGAGCCCAACTACGAAAGGGGAGTGAGACCCCCAAGGGGTGATGTAGTACCACCCCTTAGAATCGTCTTTCCCCAATGACTCTAGCATGAAACATGGTTTCGAAGACATGCAGAGGTATATCCTCACCTAGGGAGACCTCCTTCCAAAGGAAGTATGTCCAAACTACCTGGCTCCACCCATTTGGCAAAATTGGGTGGGGGACAACATAAAGGTCCTCGACACAGCCCTAAAGAAGGGGTGTAGAAGCAAATGCACACCTGCTTTAAGTAGGTATTCACTGAAATCCAGGCAACTTGGCTTCGGAAAATAGGCTCGTTCGTAGAGCTCAGGAGCTATAAATTCTATATAATGGGGTATGCAGTAGGTCTTCCTAAACTCAGCTAACTTGGAAAAAGTTATGAAAGATGGAGTTTTTGCTGCCCCCCAATCCGCCTCATAATCTATAGGCTTCTCAGTCATACTATACCACTCACCCGAGGCCCTCGACACAGACTTCTCTCCATACCTGGCTACTGTAATAGCCATTGACGCCTCGATAGACATAATAATTGAAAAGGATGATGAAAAGACTATAGAAATACTAATGAAGTTGGAGAAATTCCTTCTTTACAAGAAAATACCTAATAGATGAAGACTTAGAAGACTCGTCGAAAAATGGTGGCCGAAAAATTCTCTGGTAGCAAGAAAACTTGGGAGGATTTGATGAATATTTCGCAAAGGTAAAGTATTGAAATGGCAGGATTTTAGCTTTTATACAAAGGGAAGGGCTCAATCGTGGCCATTGGATTGAGGCCCAATCGATCAGAGGCATCCAAACCTCAATCGATGCAAGCCATAGAATTCAAACGGTTTGTATTTTCAATGCCTTAGATCAATGCGTGTGTTTTACAAATTGGGCTCGGCGCGTGACTGTTTTTCCCAAAATCACGCATGCTAATAATTGGCAATCATTGTGCATTTAATGCAAATGGCTATATGTGTATTGGAAGTAGTTTCGATGCAGCCAACCCACCTTGGAAACATACGAAATCGTCAAATCACATGCACCAATATCCATGATAATTAATTTACTATTGCTGTACCAATGAACTCGCCTCTGTTTCAAACGAAATTCAGCCTCGGCCAGTTCAATTATGAACTCGCCTCTGCTTTAAAAAACATTCAGCCTCGGCTATTTCAATTATGAACCCGCCTCTACTTCAAAGAAAATTCAGCCTCGGGCAGTTCAATTATGAACTCCCCTATACTTCAAAGGAAATTCAGTCTCGGCCAGTTCAATTATGAACTTCATTACCCTTACACATTAATCGAGGCAGTTCGATGACAACATACCAGAAACGTTTATGTTGCAAAGTAAGGAAAGCCACAATTTATTAAATTCCACGCACATTATGAATATCTATGCCGGGACTTGGGGGACTAATGTCTCACCATAAATTTTAAAGCTTTTTTAAGTTCATTACTGAAGTCCACGCATGATATAAATAATCACACATGGACTTGGGGGACTATTGTTATGGCTCGTAAATAGGAGTGCCACGTGGCACCGTATCTGGGCAATGGGACCAGCCCAATTAAATCAGGATATATTTTTCTATCCTCTAACGTGTCAATCGATGCCCAGAACTTAACGAGGCCCATTATCCGGGGCTATATTATTCGAGGCCCATGTACATTCGATGCCCTTATTCTGAGGCTCTGATGTTATCTAAGGCAACTTCCTGGACCCGAAGCCCAAGTAACTCCGAGGCTCCTCA
>CAIGRR010468930.1:0-17386 GCA_903798365.1 Fraxinus sp. 1973-6204 | reverse complement strand
ATTCGTGACTTATAATTATGAATATGTGACCATTAATTACAAAAATGTGACTTTATTATCTTTATTTAATAAAAAAAAATTTGATTTTTGAATTTTTAAACTATAAACCTGATTTTTGAATTTAGAAATTTAAATACCTTATTTTTTATTTTTTTCCCATTAGAAAAATCATGCTAAAAGTTATTTTCAAGTAAAAAATACTGTCATTTTTTTTCCCATACACTGTGTTCAAGACTGACCAATCTATTGCAACTCTAACAATTGTGGCCCAGCCAACTATTCTAAGTTTTTAAGGACATGTTTAGATGCGTTGGTATTTTGATTTTTATAAGCAAAAATTTAATTATTTTGAGAGTAAATTAAATATATAACTTATGTATAACTTTTGTTGTTGCAAGATTACTTATTTACAACTATAACTTATATTTAGAAAAGTGACAAATATTAAAAAAAGTAACAAAAAAAAAGTGAAACAAACTCAAAACAAGTGATACACACTAAAAAAGATATAGAAATTCAAAAGGTGATGTACAGATACAAATTCAAAACAAGTGACCAAAAATTTAAAAGTGACAAAAATTCAAAAAGCGACGTACTCTAAACAAAGTGATACAAATTCAAAATAAGTGACAAAATTTTAAAAAAAACAACAAACAATAAAAAAAAGTAAAAAAAAAAAGTGACAAACACTCAAAAATAACAAAAATTCAAAAAAGTGACACACATCAGCGACAGATTTTTTTTTTAAAATAAAAAAAAGTGACAAACAATAGAAAAATAATAGAAATTCAAAAAAAAATGATACACGATAAAAACACTAAAAAAAATGATGAAATAAAAAAAAAAAGTGAAAGAAATTAAAAAGTGAAAAACACTAAAAAAGTGTCAAACACTAAAAAAGTGTCACGGTCTCAAAAAAGAAAAAGTGAAACAATAAAAAAAATGACATATATGTCACTTTTTTTAGGAAATTTTTTTTTTGATATATTTAATGACTGTTTCTTCACTCTTCGAGTGATGTTTTTGTTATCTTATCGAAGTATTCACGACACAATTTGTAATACATCTTTCGAATTTAAAATTAATAAATGATTAGTTCATAATTACAAGTAGAAAATGGCCACAAGAAATGAACTTAATAATCATGGTTTAAACTTCATAAATTCTTACATTGATATCGATTAGGAAAAAATAATAATCATAGTTTCACATTTAATAATTTATGAAAGATGATTGTTTATTTTTAAATATTGTCCATAACATATTTACCATGATCGCGTTGCAAGCTTCTAACAAATTTTTGAATCGCTCAAAATGGATAACTGTAGCATAAAATACAATATCAAACGAAAATATTTTAAAAATAAAATTTTTAAGGAGAGAAAATTTAGACAGGAGGTAATTGTTTATTCGCCTGTGTTTCAGGATGGATTTGAGCCCTGCGTAATTAATACTGTAATTAGATATATAATTAAATTTAAGTGTATTATTCTAATTACTTTTTTTTTTTATAATTATCCCTTATTTCGTTTTGTTCTGCTTGTTTGTGACTTCAAAGGTTAAATATTGTGCTAATTTGGTTTATTCAATTTTTAAATAGGGACCTTCTTGGAATTGAGGGAGGTAATTAGGTAAATATAATGACGTTTTTCTTAATTTTTTTTAAGGAAAATACTTTTTTAAAAGTACATTTTTAAATTAAATTACTATGAAATGTATTCCACAAGTCCAATTTCTAATTTCGTCTTCTCAGTCGAGGTACACCTTCGATATCTTAAAATATCGTGCTTTGATAAGATAAAATGAACTGAATTATAGTGTTCTTAAAAGAAATATTAAGTTTCATATGTTACTTTTCGGTACAATCAAACGTATGAGAATGGTCATGAGATTATTTTAGTGAAATTGCAACCAAGCAAATATTTTGGTGTAAATGTGTCGGTGTGCATCTCCAATAGTAGTGTAAATTAATATATTTAAAATTACTTTTGTATCCCCATTTACATTCCGATGGATCTAAATCCAGATTCTACTTCAATGGGAAGATATGAAGGCTCATTTTGAATGACTTTTAAAAAGTTAAAAGGAGTTTTTGGGATCCTGAAGTTGATTTTGGACTCGTTTGACTAATTTTATTAAAGTGTTTTTTCTAATTAGAAGAACTTTTAGAGGAAATTGGTTCAATGTGATTTCATCTAAAATCACTTCCATAATATGATGCTCTTTTAAAATTTAGTTTTCAAATAAAAATTAAAATAGTTTCTTTCAAAACTCTTCTATAAAAGCGAAAATAGAAGTAAAAATCATGTCAAACTGACACTAAATCCATTTTTTATTTCTTATGGATGCATTTTTTATTTTTATTTTTTCAAAAAATAAAATTTGCACCTCTTTTGACCACTTTAAAAATTTAAATCTCTATTTTACACCACCATTGAGATGCTCTTATAAATAGTAGATATTCATGTATTGACATGCTATTGATAATCATTTCGTCATGTAATAGCCGAAAGAGACGCTTTATTCATCCACTAGAACTCTCAAAAGCTATGAACAAAAACCAACTTGGAAAGCAACATGAATTTGTCTACAAAAAATTAGTAACACAAGTCAACATCACGATGCTTCTGAGTGTTCAACTTGTCTTCAATCTTGTTCTTGTCTATAGCACTTCAACGTAGATTTAGTTCGCGTTTCACTATGCTTAAAAATTAATAATTTGATTTAGCTATAATAAAGATCTTTCCATTGTTGTTAGAGCTTGAGCTAGAGTTAGTCATAAAATAATAATTTTTAATTGATAAGAGTAGGAATAATTATCTGATTGGTCATTGACATTTGTAAAAGGTTTTCGAAGGTCATTGAATTTAACAAAATTTCCTATTAGTCACTGAATTTTACAAAATGTAACCTCATTCAACATTGAGAATTTCAAAAGCTTTTTCGTTAGCAACTGAATGATGGATGAGATTACATTTTGTAAAGTTCAATGATTAATATAGAAATTTTTGAAGTTCAGTGACCTTTTGAAAACTTTACACAAGGTTCGATGACCATCAGGTAATTTCTTCAGCTTCCCTTGCCTGTATTGTGCAATTGCCCATAATTTCTTGTGACTTCAAGGTAAGACTGCAAGTGTGTAGTTACTTGATGAAAAGAGTTTGAACCATACACATATTTATAAAAATTCAAGAAAGTTTAGCACATAAAGTCGAACAGTAAATTACAGTAGCCAGCTAAAAATGTTGACAACGTGGTATTTATCAAAAGAAATAGGGATTTGTTTGTCTGGTGGGGGTAGGGAACAAGAGAATTTGGATGGTAATGGTCTTCGAATTAATATTCACATGCAAATGTAAAACCTTGTTATGTCTCAGTCATATAATTCTGCAGATTTTTTTACTTAAGACATCTTCCTCTCTCGGCCACAGTATTTAGGTTTAGAATTTCTTACATGCCAACAAAGGATTGGTGAATGAGTTTCTGGTCTGCAGTTCTTTTTCACAAGATTGGTACCAAACTTGAAATGACTAAACCCTGAAAAGACATTTCGATGAAATTAATGAGGGTGGTAGTGATGTTGTCTTATCCTAAACAGGGAACTTTTGGTTGCATATTAGGATACAGACTCCTCACTGGTTTCCTAAAGCAAACAAACCACGTGCTATCAATAATTATCAACCATGGCATTAAGTTTAACATGTTTTTCTTTTGAACAGAATTTCCTTTGAGATGTGTTGTCTTAATTTTGAATATGGCATTTGAAATTCGTGTTGAAATTAAAGTACGCGGAAACTTATAATGCTCGTGTCGGTAAATCTTGTGAGGGCCGAAGACATCTCAGTTAATTAATTGATTGGACAACTGAGTATACCAACTAGTGTCATTTGATTACTGTGAGAGAGTATGCTTTTACAGCATAATTGATGTAGTATTTGAAGAGAGGAATTCTATTTTACAGCATGGACAATAGAAAATGTTGCAATTTCTCAATATTTTACTGCGGTTCTATAAGAAAAGGGAANGAGTATACCAACTAGTGTCATTTGATTACTGTGAGAGAGTATGCTTTTACAGCATAATTGATGTAGTATTTGAAGAGAGGAATTCTATTTTACAGCATGGACAATAGAAAATGTTGCAATTTCTCAATATTTTACTGCGGTTCTATAAGAAAAGGGAAAGTTAAAAGGAAAATTATGAAGCATGTAAAGTGCAGGAATTCTAGAAGAATTCTCTCATCATATTGATTCTTTTATGTGTTCTCCTTTTCAGGTATAAAGAATGAAAGGAAGATCAGCCTAAAATGGAAACTATGCAGCTGCCTAGCAAGGAAATCTATACAAACTAACCACAAAGGGAAAACCATATAACAGAAAAAAAGCTATATCCTTCTAGATTTCTTCTTCCATTTGTCGTCAAGCGAGTGGAGAGTTTATGATATGACAAACAGGTCTCAAAAGGATAGGGATTACCTCAAGGAACAGCGACCCTTTGCTTGTCCAAAACTTGTGAATGGGGGAAGCAAAGCTACCTGTTGGCAGACAAATTCCTTAAGATGTGTAGGAGTCCTCTTGATTCTGTTTGACCTTCGAGGTAAAACTTGGTTTTGGGATGACTCAATATCGATTCCATATGTATTTGAAGGTTCAGATGACTCGTGATTTTGTGTCTAATGAATAAGGTTCAAATGCTTGTAAAGATATAGAATATTCTGTTGAATGGTCTGTTGCTACATTTTGGTCTGAAGTGTTGATAAGAGAAGGATTTGGGCTATTTATTGTGTGATCTAAGACAGTACGAATTTCAAAAATGAAATCTATATCTGAAGTTGGATTTGGAATACAATCGACACTGATGATCGTATTACTGATGATAGTATTCTGTTCATTTGAAGTGGGATTTGGAATAAAGCTACTGGATATGTGACTTTTGCTTTGATTGTGGTAAAGAAAGAGGCTGAGTAGATCATATGATTCGTGGCCCCCGTGTCTAATATCCAAGGTACAACTGAATGATTAGGAAATTTTAGTGTTAAGGGCAGAGAGACATAGAGATATACCTGAAACCTTAGGCATCCTACCATCACATAATGAGTTGGAATGACAGGTTGAACATGATTTGCAGAAGAAATGAAGGTTTGATGGGTTTGTGGTTTCAGCAGTGCCATAAGCTGAGCATATTGCTCCTGAGTTAAAGGCATTTGAGCTTTGTTACTTAACTGCTCATGGAGAGGAGGCACAAGTGCAGTAGTATGGTTAGGTATGCACTATATAGAGAAGTTTTGCGTAGGGAAGAATGACACATACAAGACCCCAAACTTGCTACTGGAGTATCACCAAAGACGTGGAATAACCTCAAAGAACAAACTCCCAAAGTCAATTTAGAAAGAAAAACGTGTCAATGCACAATGGCTAATGAAAGAGTCTTATTCAATGGAGCGTATTTCGATAGATCAACTACTATCTTTTTAATAGGGAGCAAAATTTGTTAACCAAAGTGTGTCTGAGTTAACATGATTAAGGGTTTTGAGAATAGATTTTATGAAAAAAAATATTGAGTTCTTGTGCAAAAGTATTTTATTTGAAGAACATGCTGTTGAAAATAATTTTTAAAAAAAATCTAAAGAAAATACCAAACAAGGGCTAAAAGGTAAACCTGTATTATGATGGGTCCAGCCAAATCAAGTTCTAAAAGTTAGGCCCCCTCTCTTTTCTTGAAGGATGTGCCTATTCCCAGGAACATGTAATGACCCCTAAAATGTGCACTAAATGAGATAAATATTTATAGGGATGTGAATATTTTTGGGTAATTCTACTTATAAGTAACTTTCTAAAATGCGTGTTTAGGCGGCGCCTTGCGTGATACGCATCGAAAACGCCGAGTCAAATAGCTTGGGGCCTTATTTAGCAGTCAACGGCAATTTTTGGCCGCTAATGCGTCGGCATGCATTAATATCTTTTTATTTTTTATAATTTTGTTAAGTTAAAACTTGAAAGTTGATTTACATTTGAAACTTATCTTTTTATTGGAAATTTTTGAAAAAATGTATAAAATTTCTAAAAATCTATTTTAGATATTTGATATGCATTATTTTTAATTATTAATGATTTTTTGATTGATTAGAAATTAAAATAAAAAAAAACGCATTTTTACGCATATGCCTCGCCTAAGCTTGCCTATCTCATAGTTTGACTTTCACGCATCGACACGCGTGTAACGCCTTTTAGAACACCGTAACACTTGTACAAGAATTTCTCCTTGTACAAGAGTCACAGAGACAAATCCTCTATACAATTGCTTGTCTCTAGGGAGACAAGTGGGTACATGTAGCACGCTCCAATATCTTTTACAAGTGTGATTTCTAATAAATATGCAGATTTCATGAAAAGATGTATATGTATGTATTCATGAAAAGATGTATATGTATGTATGTATGTTTTAAATAGGTACTCATTTCCACCATTTTGATTGTGGCAAATAATAAGAACTTCATAGATAAAGAAACTAAATGTGCGTTTGGTTTGTTGTTTTTAAACTATTTTCAATTTTGTAAAATACTATAAATGTATTTGATCTGTTATTTCTGAAAATGTATTTTGAAAAACAATAATTAATTTATAACATAAAACTCAAAATGCATTTATGTTGTTTTGAGTGTTTTCAACATGAAAAACGAGCATTTAAATAAAATCTTAAATCTAAAAAATAAAATTTTAAATTCAAAAAAATAAATTCACAAAATAAAAATGATAAGTTCTAAAAATAAAAATTTTGAAAATAAATTTATAAAATATAAAAAATAAGAATTAAAAAAATATAAAATTCTTAAAAATTCTAAAAAATAAAAATAGTTCAAGCTCCTAATAATTATTTGCATAAAAATTTAAATGAACATGGATAAAATATTCTCAGTCCACGTCAATAATTTTTATATTTATTTCGTACATTTTGAACTCAATTTATTTTTATTTTTATTTTACTTTTGAAGATAGAAGATTATGTAAGATTCATCAACTTTAAAATGTATAAATTACTTAATAATATATTAACATAAAATTGTTATATTGTTACTGTAGTAATCAAATTTTATAGAATAAAACGACATAAAATAATTTTCAAAATTTCTAATCAAACATGTTTTCTACTTTTTTGTTTTGAGAAAATAATTTTTCAAGATAACAAACTAAACACATTTTTAATAATCTTAAAACAGACTCAAAAAATTCAAACTGAAAACTAAAACACAAACCAAATGGACCTTAAAGTTTGGAAAACTCCCAAAGTACAGGACTTCTTTTACAGACTTTTTACAGGTTTTCAAAATATATCTCACATGACATGGTCCCACATGATTAAAATATTACCAAAAATCTCCCCCCACCCACCTATAATGTGAGTTGTCTGGCAAGTATAGAGATTTACTTGTAGCTTGGTTCTTAAAGTTTTATATTATAAGTTTAACATTGTTTTCAAAAATGCATTTTCAATAACATCAAACCAAACATGTTTCCAGTGTTTTACAAAACTAAAAAGTGTGAATAACAAACCAAACGCACGCTAAATTTCTTAGTTTAGTTTCAGACTAAGAGTTTCTTAATAGATAAAACTTTTACATACATTCTTGCGTTTTCAGGAAATTAAAAAAACTGAAGTTGAAAGAGTTTGAATAGCAAATACGAGTAACGATGGAAACAATCTTGAAATAGGAGTAATGTAGGAAACAATCTTTAAACACGAACAATGAAAAATCGGTATTAAGAATCAAGCATACACACCTAGTCAGTATGTGCTAATACCCCCACACTAATAACATAAGTAGAACATGAAATTTTAAAATAAAATCCAATTATGCACCCTCCCTTCTAGAGTGTAAAGAGTTCTCATGTGATCAAAAGACAATGGATAGCATGGGAGATACTATGGAAGGAAATGAAATTATCATTCGTATATTGCTCAGTCACTGACTACCACACAAACGCTTAATGCACATTATAAACATATCCAGCATGCACGAGAAACTTTAAGAAGTAGCAAGTTTCTTGAATCAACATATATAAGATAAAGGAAAAACTCAAAAGCGATGCACTCCTATCACATCCAAGTACTAAAAAAACGACTAATATGAGACAAACATCCAAGTTGCCTTGACACGGTACAGCAAAAGAACATCCTGTACATCCACGGGAGTGAAAATCACACGAGGAGATAAAAAATTATCCAGAAGGTACATCGATAGCAAAAATTCTATTTCAATCAACTAGAAGCACAGTTGACTATCCTTTACACTCTGGAAGGAAGTAAACCCCGATTAAGCAAATATTCTTCAGCAAAATTGACAAAAGATCCATTCACCGGCACTTATGAACAGATGACGAACCAGCTTCGACATATGGTGCTAGGTTGAAATGATGGAGTCAGCAGAGAACAACAACATAATTTCTTACTGGAAGGAAGACCACGCGTCACTTCTTTAAAAGCTTGTGAGAGAAAATCCTCTTGGAATAGGGACTGTGGCCTGAAATTGACTTGTGAGACTCAATTGCATCAACCAAAGAATTATGAAGGGGGCCCTGATTGCAGAAGAAATAAAGAAAGCTTCCAGTCAGGAGATCAAACTTTTAGCAATGAATTCTTAAGTTAAAGGATAACGTGCTCAACTTTCAAATCGCAAGGGTGTTACAAGTGACTAAAACAATTTCTTAATTTAGGAAGTTTTTGGTGAAAATATCATATGGTCATAGAATCAAAAACATTATCTTAGCTGATCCATATAATGGCAGTTTTAGTGGTTAAGTGTAACCTTTAGTGTGCTTCACAACTAAGGATTCTAGATATTAGTATTACTGAAAATTGCAATATGATGCAGTTCTGAAAAGAATTTTTGCTATAGACCATGGATAGAGTACCTCAGAAACCCGTAGAGCTGTTTGAACAACATAATTTGCATGTGGATCATGAAGCAACTGCTCAAAATAAGTTGCAGAGAGCAATTCATGGATGATCATTGACCGGGCTTCATCGTTACATACCACAAGACATTTCTCAACAACATGGCTACTAAACTTTTGGGTAGAGAGATGTACATAGTTACCCTCAAACTGAGATGTCAACTTGGATGTGACAGACGGGATCTTGAGCTCCAAAATAAATTGAACAACATAATTTCTGCAGTAAACATTAAATCCCACCTTAAGATAAAAATATATTGAAAGAGTCACAAAATCAACATATATATTGGTAGAGAAAGAAATGCATAACTCGTAGAAAATCTAGAAACAGTTTTTGCCATTAATGAGAATTTGATGAAAATAAGAAAATTAATTGAACATTTATCTAGAGCCGAGCTAAAAAAGACCATCAAGCAAGTGAAATATAAGAGATTACCCATTCCTAAATGATGATTTTAAAAAAAATAGCTATTACTCTCAAAAGAAAATAGACTCTGGAGTGAAAACTTGGCCTCAGTGTCACTTCAAGCTCAATCCACTGAACATGATATAAATTACCCAATGCTAAAAGTACACCTGAACTTACGAAGGTTTATAGTTAGCAAATCTTCTCAATGATGATTGACCAATTCATCAAAAATAAGGATCTGGAAAAGAAAATATATTTGAAAACCGCCTTGTCTCAAAATCGGCAAGGATGTGTCAAGAACACTTGAAACTTCAAATTGACACTTCTATCTTCAATAAGAATACCAAGACTTGTAGACGAAGTGTTGGGCATCTAAAGGTAAATAACTGAAGGTTCTGGTTTTTGTGATTACATATATGATAATCCACCAAGTAATGAAAAAAGTTTAAACAAAAACTGTAGTGCTTTATTTCAAGAACTGCAAAAACTACACCAGCAAATGTAAATGGATGAAACCTAAAACAGCTTATTGGTATCCGTTTTGAATATAGTTACCCATATGCATCTTGAGAAAGTAGAAGCCCATTTGCAGAAATTTCTGCAACCAAGTTCTCCCAATGTTCTCCAGTTGAATGGCTGATGCAACGCTGCAAAACACAGCATCCATGTTGATGCGTTGCAATATCAACACAGAACTTTGCAGCAGCGACAAAAATGAACTGCAAATGCAATTACGATTACTGTAAGTTCAGAATTGGATTGCTTGAAGTAAAATAGAAAAATAATCTGTGAGAACTTAACAGGAAGCTGTTAAATCAACTCTATCAACACACAATGCTAAATTTCCATTGGTGAGCCAACTGAATTTGGTTTCTGACAACAATAACAATATAAGATTACAAAAAAAATAAAATCAATCAACTCCTGTTTTTGATTAATGTTAATATATGGGTTTTCCAAGAAACCTATGACTGATGACACAATTCCTTTCAACTAAACCTCTACGGGAAATCAAGATCAAACTGTAGTCCCTTTTCCAGCCATAAGTGTCTGAAGTTATAAAAAATGGAGCTTGTGGCATGTGGAAAACCACAATCAAACTATTTTCTCTTTCCTGGCCTGAAATGACTGAAGTGACATGCCCCACATGTTGACTTCAAACAGTAGTAGTAGATTTTCATCCCCACTTCTGAGACGATGAGCTTTCAGTTTCCGGATGGGGATATGAATATAGTGGATTAAGCAAAGGGATATGACCCCTTAGGTTATGGAGTTCAGGTTTACATTAAGAAAATCAAATTTTTTAGTCACCACATAATGCTAAGTTTCCATTTGTTAGCCAACTGAATTTGGTTTTGTGACCATATTAACCATATAAGTAACAAACAAAAAATCATTTACATGAATCCCATGTTTTATTAATATGAACATTTGGGTTTTCCAAGACACCTTTGATTGACGCCACAATCCCTTTCAACTAAACCCTCTATAGGATATTAAGATCAAACAAGTCCCTTTTCCAGCCAGAAGTGTCTGAAGCTATTGAAGTGGAGCTTGTGGAAAAACACAATCAAACTATTTTCTCTTTCCCGACCAGAAATGACTGAAGCTACAAGCCACTCATGTTGACTTCAAACAGGAGATAGTAGACTTTCATCCCCGCTTCTGAGTAGATGAGCTTTCAGTTTCCGGATGGTAAAGTAACTCACTTAGGCTATTAATATAACATATTTAAGAATAGGGATATGATATGGCCCCTTAGGTTTGGAGTCTTGGTTTACGTTTTAGTCACTGCCAACATTAACTTTCATATCACATCACAACTGGATTGTTTTCATCAGCTATGCTACTTCACATACTTGACAGTTTGTAGCATCAGAATGAATTTCCAGAATATCAAACATCAACATTTGCTATTAAACAATTAGCAAATAATGGAAAGTCACAAGTAGATTTATCAGCGTGCATATTACAGATGAGATGGGTATCAAACCCCCCTATACTGCATGGATCATATAAAACTGAAACGAGCTTCTAAACTTATCAATATGCTCCCCTGAAACCAACATTTTGACCATTTTTGACAGAAAAACTGGCATTTAGGGAGCTTCTAGATTAATTATTTGGAGACATTCCTGACCTGGACAACTTCAAACTTTTTAAAAGATGGTATATATTCGTAAATAAGATACTATCAAGTCTAATGTTCGTACCGAGTTAAGAAAATGGCAGAACTGAATTTATTTGACTAGTCTGTCAAGAAGAAGCCTTGTGGGGATGATGATGCATACAGCTTAAAATAAAAATATCAAAGAAAACAATAATTGTCACACTAAAATAATGGGACTAATGATTCTGAGCTTTCCAAGGCAAAAGGTTTTGCAAGTCCTCCCCATTTTGGTAATATGTTTCTGACCTGGTACTTTTGTGAAGAAGCAACTATGCTGCTTTTCTACAGTTCTCTGGAAAAAGTAGGACAATCATGGAGAAAAACCAAGCCATAAATAAACAGGGAGAATTTTTCTTTTCTAAAAAGAATTATAAGTTAGAGATTTACACATTTTATTTCTTAAACTAATATGCATAAAAGAATCGTGCAGACTTGTCAAAATGCACAGAAGAAGATAAAGGAAGCAGTGTATGCATAAACAAATAAAGAAGTCCAGAATCTGAACCCACAAGACATGACTTTAAAGAAAATTGATGTTGCCAGCTGGACACATATACTTACCAGCATACCAATACAAGTACCCCACTGTTACATTTGTACCAATAATTTTTCTCTCTAGTCCAATTGTCATAATTTCCTACCGTTTGAGCAGTCGTTTCGGGGAAGGAATGGATATTGACTCAGAATATAACTCTAACTTGCACCACTTGGGAAGGACTGCTTACCACAGGGCTATCAACTGGATTCATCGTATCGCATGATAAATCAGGGAACTGTAATACTTTCTTACTTATTCTCCTTTTCCTTTGAGGAGAGGACTGATTTATGTACTTAGTTTGTGACCGTATCATTAGTTTTAGTCTTTTAGAAGCATCAGCCCTCACAGATTTACACTGTTGAACTCTAAAATGAGAGTGCATCAGACAACTGATGAGAAAGCTATCAAGTTTTAAATTAGTTACAGAAAATGTGCAAAGAAATACTGGACAAAGCAGGAAGAACAGTTCTTAACACATTTTCTATGTGGGGATCTGGGAGAAAAAGATTGAGCATGTTATAAAACATTACTGTCAGTTACTCAACATTGACTGCCTAAAAATTTCTCTATGAGGTCTCAGAAACCAGCTGAGCATAGTGTATATCCACCGTTCAGCAATAGTCTCACATTCAATGATGAGTTTCGTGTCTGATGGCCATCTATCCACCGTTCAGCAATAGTCTCACATTCAATGATGAGTTTCGTGTCTGATGGCTTGATAGCACCAAACAAATAATAGCCGTATCTTGGTTTGAGGGCTGAGGATGACGACTAACCATCCATCTGTTTTTCATTCAAAACAAACTAAGCTTCATTTCTAAATAATTCCACTTCTAAATTGAGAAATTCCATGGAATTGTCAATGCTGTGTCAATCTCATAGTGAGTGAAGAAGATGGGAGATGTATAGCAAATGACTATAAGACGAACCTTATCAAGTATCAACCATATACGTTCTTTGTATGTAAAACGACAACAGATATTGAATCATAATGCAAGATGAAATTTCTCCCGATTAATTTCTACTATATTATTTTAAATTCAACGTACAAACATACAAACGACAGAAATGAACACAAAAGATGCACGCTAGGGAAATGAACAGAAAAAAAGCCTACAAATCATGATGGAGATACGCTCAATCTAGACACAAAGTTTAGTTATGAGCTTATGATCAGTACATGTAGCAGAAAATTGAGTGACATGGCCACATGACATCAAAATGGTAGATGGAGTGATATATTGCAAGCCTCTAAATATTTATTAGCTCAAGAAATTTTAAAAAGAAAAGCAAGTACCTTACTATCTTCATTGGTAAAACATTGCAAGCATCTCTGCACAACGTGATTACCATTTAGGTCCTTAATGAGAGCAAGAAAGCCTGGTTCAAGGGCTGAAATAACTAGCGAAATTTGCTGCCTTGTTTTGAGGGTCTCAATCAACTTTTGGACCACTCGAGTGCTGATACAAAAAGAATAAAATGGTTAACCAACATGAAGAGTGATGAGCGCAAAGCAAAATGTGGGCGACTTACCCATGTGTATTGAGAGAGACCCTAACAAGCTCCCCTGGAACTTCAGTCACCCTAAGCAAAATCTGAAGTCTCTGTTCTTCATTGCACACATCCAACAGTTTTTGCATAAGGTAATTCCCGAATGGATTTGTGATAAGTTCAACTGCATGATCAACTATCTCACTAAATATTATCTGCACATCTCTCGGAGTCCCTTCATCAAACATCCGTTGCAAAAATCGGCATCCATGCTGATCCTTAGCTATGTGATATATATATCCTTGAGCTTCTGTCAGAGAGGTACATTTTGATGGCAAGGAGAAAGGGATATGCATCCTTGCAGTCCGGCCACTTTCTTGGAGACCTGCAATTTCTTGCGGCTTTCCAGTGCCACTCTCATGCATGAAACCCTTAGCATTTTGTACACTGGGACGTCCACATCCTCTGTGAATTGCATAATTTAAACCGTCCCCTTGAAGAATCAAACTGTCCTCTCCAACAAAAGCTTCAACACCCCCATGAGGCACTTTAACACGAGAAGGTAATCTATTTCTTCCATTAGGCACGGGTTGCTGATAATGGAGCAAATTTTCCACATTAAATTGAGGTATTAGATGAGCCAATTGAAGCATGTAGGGTGAATGAAATGGATCTACGTCTTTGATCAGATTCGTCCCATTTTGCGGAGCATAGTATGAAGAATCAACAAGTGAAGGCCTTTTTAAAGTGGAAGATGGTTTTGAAGCCGAAATCCCCAACGGAAAATAATTTCCAGCCCTCACGTTATTTTTATAAAAGTGAGGACTCGAAGCTGAATTCCCACACTCCGTTCGAGCAAACATTCCTTCAGATGCACCAGGGGAATACCGGTGTCCAAATAAATTCCCCATTTTAGAGTCAGGCGGCATTGCCAACAATGCAGAATCCATCTCACCATCAAACATAGGACTTCTTGGAACAAAGGAATTAAATCCTCTACATTCTGAAAAGCCCCTTCTAAAATTCTCAAAATTCATTCGAATAGGCCCATCCACAGACTGATCACGTAATTGAAAACCATTTTGGGATAGTGAAATTTCCTCCTGCTCATGGCTAATATACATTTTACTAAAATTGCTCAACAAACTCCGTCCCTCAACTGTATTAGCTTCATTTGCCTTGTTGAAATCTAACCAGGATCCGTTGCCAGAAACCAGGTGGGGCTTCAGTTCTTCAAACTGGGGTGGAGTTGGCGATCCATTGTCAGAAAATGAACGCCCACCCGAGAACAAGCTTGAGGATGAGCCGTCAGATGGTAAAGAGAACCCACTGGCAGGGGAAGATGCACATGCATATTTATGCCTCAACAGTTCATCATCATACATACCATGAACATTCATTTTGTGTGTCATATGCGATGTATGATCAACAAGACTATGATGATGGACATTGCTATGTGTATGATGAAGATTCAATGATGATGTTGCATGAGGGATCTCGCCCAGTAACATCTCGAGTTCATCATCATTCATGTTTTCTACACTTCTCGATCTTCACGCCTCATACAAAAAGAAAAAAAAGAAATATACAACACGAGATTTCACAACGAAACAATACAAGAATCAAAAGACCCACAACAGGAGACGATGAAGAGTAAAGAACCCAATAAAAATCAATGAGAGATTACCGCTTTTTAACATCTGGGTCTAAGAATCCCAAAGTGTAGTTGATAGAAATGGAAAGACGCAGTGGGATTTTGACGGTGAAATTTCATTTTGTTTAAAAAGATAATATTTCCTTTTCTTTTAGTTCATTTGGGTTTTCTACAGAATAAGAGTTGGTGAAGCATGCCAAGATGAACGCATAGGATACATACATATATATACTGTACATTACACACAAGCATACACTCTCTGGTACGGTCTCACGCCATTAAAGGAGGAGGAAATGAACAGACTTACTCTCTCTCACCCTTTTTCTCTCTCTATACATACACGTATATATTAGAGTGATAAAATAATGTAAAAAATTACTGAGCTGGAAATGGTGCTGTACGTATTTATAGGTGCGTTTAGTTAGGGAAGATTGCATCACTGGTCCCCAACTTATTATTTTAATAGCAATTAGGCCCTTTTGGCCCCCATTTTTTTCCATTACATTACATTAATTTTCTCTCTTTATTTCAACAACACATTCATCAAATAAAATAATATTATACACAAATTTAAAACTTTTTATTACTTTTCTACTACACATTCTCCCATCAATCACTATTCCAAAAATTTTCAACACCCCAAAATGGGGCCAAACAGGGTCTTAATTATTAAGTAAATGCATTTTTAATAGGGAAGATTGCACGACTGATCCCCCAACTTATTACTCTAGTAGCAATTTATTTCTTCACTCTTAACAATAATATAAAATATCCATACACGTGTTAAATTGCTGTATGCTCCTTGTTTATCTAACTTTATGAAATTAGAGTTTGCTTCACGACTTGAATTGGTGTTAGAAATTTTAAGCGAGACTCAAAATAATGCAGTAATTTATCGAACATTTTGACTTTCTATCATTAATGTTTATTGTGCAACTATAATCAAATGTTGAAGATTAAGCCCCCGTTTGACACCCATTAATTTCTTATTTTCATTTTTCATTTCAACGATACATTCTCCTAATAAAATAATATTAAACACAAATCAAAAAAAAATTCTTCACTTTTTCACCACACATTCTTACATCAATCACTATTCCAAAAATTCTTTTATACTCAAAATAGGTTTCAAACAGGGGCTAAATTGTTCTTTTTCGAAGATTGGTGATCAAAATACTGTCAAGGGCAATAGAACAAGGTTTAACATATCATGTTTTCTTATGTGTTAAAATCTTTAATAAATTATAGCAATCTTGTCCCTGACCTTTGACCTCTTTTACAATATTTTAATAAATTCATTCTTTATGTGTTAATCTTTAATTAATTAGCAAGTTTTGTCCTCGTTTCTGTCCAAATTCTATTATAATGTATGAAAAGGCATACTACAAATCCCATTTATGAGGGTCAATGCTTAGAACATCCATTTATATTTATATGAACAGTGAGCGCGTTATCTAACAACTTTGAATTCACTCAACGTACTCTAGTCTTCATTGTTTACCACGTGTTTGTAAGGTTTTGTATTTACTTTGTTTAGATACGTTATGATGCTTTTTGGGAAGGAAATTGCCCACATATTCTAGCATCGTGGTTCTGATTACGAGGTCCATAATCATGAAAAACATTTGCTCCATTTATATTTTATTTTTTTATTCGAATTATTTCTTATTGTTAATTTAAAATAAAGGGTAATCTTATTTTTTATATCATTTTAATTGTATTTTTTTAGGAGATTTTTTATGGAAACTAACCCCTCTAATTAAAAGCTCGTTTGGTACCGATTAAAATCCAATTAAAATTAAAAATATAGTCGTTATTGGATCTCATCCATCTAACAAAAGTCAACAATAACGACTAATTTTTCAATTTTAATCCGATTTTAATCCCTACCAAACAAGCTCTAAATAAAGATTGATGTTGGGGACAAAATTATAAAAATGGGTCAAAGATTGGGGATGATGACTGTAATTTCATCCTCTTTTCTAATTTTTCATATGTCCCACTCAATCAATGTCGACACATTTTGTGCATGTGGCGCGTGGAAAAAGTTATTTTGATATTATGTTAGAAATTAATTTGATAGTTTTATTTTAATTATCAGAAAATTAGTAGGTGAATTTATTATTCTTATAATTATATTTAATTACCGACCTTTTTCAAATCTGTCCACGTT